>VTPC01001790.1:0-14536 GCA_011009095.1 Ignelater luminosus
AGTTTAGTTCAGTAAACATAAAAATTTTATGTTCAGTATGTTGACTAACTGATAGAAGTAAACGAATCTGTTCAGTACTTTCAAACTTATAAACTGTTTAAACAATTTAGTGCTCTGAACGTGTCCAATGACAGCATGCAAAAGTAGGGACTTTAACATCTAGGAAACCATTTTGGATCAAGTTGTTCCGATGAAAACTGGCGAAGATATTTGAGTTTGAAAAACATTCATTTTTCACAAAATTTCAAGTGTTCCCGTAATTTTGTTGAGAAGTTTACTATTGTATTACCTGGATTTTTAACTATATTCTATTCAATTGCTTTAAAACTAATAAACTAAACTAAAAAAGCCTGTTTGGTTACTTATGTTGGTATGAGATAAATCACTCTTTTGTATGTTTACAGTGACAATTAGTTTGAAAGCTGTCATGCCAAACACAACCTTTTTGTGCATTTGTTGAATATTTAAGTGAACAGTGTGCTAATTTAGATTATTTGTAAAAGTAAAAAGTTTATATCAACAAATGTTTTCTTTAAAATCTCTATTAATAAATTTTATTTTGATGCCAGTGACTTTGTTTACTTTATTAACCTCAAAATGACTAGTGTCAACTAATATGTACGTCTCACAAACATTAAAAACTAATGAATGAGTAGTGCCAATTACACAGTTTAACATGGGTATTTAGATTTTTAATTTAGGTTTTAATGCATTTGAATAGAGTATAGATTTATTGGCAATTATGTTAATTAGAGGAAATTGTACCTGAGTAAATTCAGTATTCAAAAAAACAGTATGCTGTGAAAGATAGGTTTTCCTATACATTTCCTGCATTGAGGAGGTATGCAGAAATGATGGTTAATACTGAATACTACTGTTACAGCAATCAATCTTTAGATTGCTAACACAAATTGTTATAAAAAATAAAAATCCTTAGGTTAATCTAACCCTAGTTTCTAGGCTCACAAATGGCTGCTAATCGTTGCTAATAGGTTGGCCTACCTTTCTATAGGGTTGCCTAATTTGTTTTCTAAGAGCTGTTTAACACTATGCTAAATTGTGTAAAAATTTTATAAAGGAATTTTTACAAAAATTTCTCTGGAAAAGTGTTCCACTTGAGCAGAATTTCTTCATAACTCTGTTATTTATAAAGCAAGGAGAAAAATTTGAAAATAGTTACTTTTGTCGCTAAATGATGTATGAATCAATTTTACTTTTCTTGATAGAGTGTTACATGTATGAATATACAACATGATTTAACTTTTTTATTTTAAATATGAAGCTGTTGATGTTCTTAAATATTTGGATTCTTAATGAAATTGACTTTTCATCAATAATGAATGCCTACATTTACATTGTATCATTAGTATTTGTCTTCAAGAAACCAGACATTTTTTATTTTGTTACCTTCTCATTAGTGGATCAACTGTATTTTACAAATCTATTACCATAGTAACTAGGGTGCATGCATTTAGAGAAAAAGGTAGGAAAGCGAGTGCTGCTACTGATCTAGCCATAAGAGAAAGAGAGGTTAGACCTTCTTCTCTAAATAACAGTGGTCTAGCTATTGAGTACACCAAGAATGTATCATTCTACCTCTTCATAAGGCAATTGGAACACTCAATCAACTTCAAATGTACCTTAATCTTTTTAAATAAAAAAACCCTGTATATTTTTATATGGTTGGCTATACAACTCTACTACCTGTCAATTAATGCTGGTTATGTATAGCTACAAAGGCTACTCTTTAAAGTATTCCTGGTTTTATGAAAATTAACAATAATTTGAAAGTTACTATCTAAGTGGCTTCGAAAGAATTATAGCGCTAATTATATTTTTGTAAGCAGTAGCTTCATTTTTTCAATGTACTTAATATAAGATGCTATTATGATTCTCTGCATTGGTCACTTAAGTAAAAATAAATGCTGGTCTGGAAAAACTTTTAAAGAACAATAAGATTATTTAGTTTCGACTGTAGAAGTATGAAGATAACAAAATCTACTTTTCTAAGACAAACATTCTAGAGTAAAAGATAGGTATGATTTATGTGCTGGATGAATATCAAAGTAGTTATTATACAACACGATTCAGAAAAGTGCAAAGTACATTTTCTCTAAAAGAATAATGCCCATATTTATAGTCAGTGCTAGTGCAAGTGGTTTAACGTGAATACTCAACTCACAAGCTAAACTCAAATCGCCTGTTTCTTTGCGTTGAGCACAGGTATGAGATCGTATTTTCAAGTTAAGTCTCACCTATAAAATGTTAGAATATGCTTCAGTAGAGTTCAAGTTTGAGTTTGGTTCTGACTATAAATACAGGCATAAGAAAACCTAAAAATATAAATGTACTGCACGTCTAATCTTAGATTTGTGTTAAGTGTGCATAGTTAATCTATCAAATGTCCAAACTGCTATTTATCTCCAGATAATGGCGAAATAATGGAATCACATCTTGCATTGGATGTAAATTACTTATTTTACTCTTTAACTAATTTTAAATTATTTTAATTAATAAGTCTTTTGGGTCATTAAAAACAGTTGTTTTAAGTATTTTATTGCTTCCACTGATTGTCAATTGTCAAATCTAAATCTTATTATTTGAATACTCGATCATTAATTGAATTATTTACCACTGTTTATAAAAGTTAATACTCTGCTGTGCTTAATAAAAATGCTATATCTACAAAAATGTCACTCTGAAAAATCAACATCTTGTAGTCTAGTTTATGCCATTGACGTTTTTGAAACAAACAACAAATCAAATAAAAGAGACAAAATATGTGAGTAATTGACTAATACTAATTTTTGAATTAAAATTTGTATATGTATGATGTTTAGAGTTAATATAACAATATATTTATACAGGATGTATTCAAAATGGTGCACAATATAAATGCAACGTGAATCTACATACATCAAAATCTACATATAAACAAGTCATACAGTTGACGCCTGATGTGTCAGTAGAGTCTTTATTTGTCCGTGGATATAGACTGTCTTTCAGCCTGAGGTATGTACAATGCTTTACATACATCTGAGTCTGCAATTCTTGGAATTGTTTTTTAAGAATATGCAGAAAAGCCTTGTTACTAGAAAATTATTAGGTGGCACGTAAACTTTTTGTTTTGGCCCTCTAAATAGAGGTCGTTTATTATCATTAGTAGCCTTTTTGTCAGTTTACAGCTTGCCAGGTGTAAAGTTGAACTTTCAGCCATGTAAGACGTAAATGATTACATACAATACAGTTGTACGTAAAAGGGCTGTAATGAATCATTACATCCTTGTTACAAATGAAAATCAATTTAGTTTACGGGCGAAAAAATATTGTACGTTCCACGGAAGTAAGTAATATTACAGTCTCGACGTGATATTCACGTCTCAACTGTAACAAATTACTTTCCTCCCTTGGTACGTAAATTACTATTAAATCTCACAAGTCCAGATAATTAAATTCTAATAAGGAGTAGCAAAACTGCAGCTTTTTGCAACAAATTTTTTAACAACAACAATGCAGCATTGCAATATCTTTTTATAAATTCTGTAGCAAAAAATTAGCAATAATGAGAAGCAAATTACAGACATAGTAAGAAGCAAAAGTACAACTAAATGTTCCTTTTCATTATTTAAACTAAAAGGAATTGTAGCTATTTTGTTGTAATTACTAAAAACAAAAAAATTACAAAAAGTCTAGGAACATTAGTAATTTAGTATAAAGAAAGTTTTTGTGAAAATGGTACTATTAGTTTTTTCTCAGTTTATGATGTAGAATAATGTGGTTAATACATCCTGTATATATAATTATGGGAAACTTTATCAGCATACATTTTCTTTTTAGAGAATTTTACTGTATATGCTCCAAAATATGTAGATGTAGCAGTTATTTTAAAGACTGTGGCTTACAGCAAAACCCTTTATTGAGAGTAAATAGAAATGTGTATACAGAAAAATAAAAAATGATATAACTGGCTACAATTGAGATACAGCTATTAGGCTAATGACAACAGTTAAAAGATAAATTATTTTATCATAAACTACCATCAAGTAAAAAACCACAAAATTGTTGGTTACAAAGTTTTCATTAAGCACAGCAGTACTATAGTTCTCTCAAAGCTATCTAACATAACATTCAGATTATTATTTTCATCAAACCATGATTATTTCAAAAAATAGCCATTGTAACTTCGCGTAATCCAGTAGCAATCAACAAGTAATTTAATTCTACATTCAACCATATAAAATAAACAAGACATCTGTTAAAAACAATTAAGATATTTAAGTTTGAAGTTGGTTGACTTTGAGAGTTTTCAACTGTCTTATAGAGAAGTTGAATGACACTTTCTTGGTTTACTTTGATAGCCAGTTGTCGTGGTAACAGACCTGTAAAAAATAAATGCTGTAACTTAAACAGTTAACAAAATAAAAAAAATTCTGATTTCATTAAGTATATTTCATCATTTCATCGCACATTTTCCAAAACATTTTTAGTTTTTGAAAACAAATGCTAAACAATACATTGTATGAAAAAGTCCATACTTAACGAGATGCAAATTCCTTGAGGAATCCAAATATGTAAGAATATCAATGGTAACGCATTTAAGATAAAAAGAGATGCATTTGAAGAGTACAGGGGAAAATGATCCAAGTCACATTAGACCCGAATATGAGTTATACATCATTTCTTATAGTTTCGTTCCAGCTCTTTCACACTGTGTACTTGAAATCAACGAAAAACTGATCTAAGTCGCTGCAAACCACGAATAAAAATAGGTGCTGTATGGAAAAGTGATCGAAGTCAGTGCTTTAAATTGAAATATCTTAAAACTATTTAAAAGTAACTTTGATCGCTTTTCCCCTGTACTCTTCATTTAATTTGCTGATTTGCATTGATTTAAATAAATCAAAATAAAGAATGTTGTTCATTTGATACAAGATCAGTTTGTCTCTATTTATTGATTGGATGTTAGATAATATGTATTTTGTTTATTTTCAATAATTGTTGTTTGAGGTTATGTTTATGTGAACATTTTAGGTGGTACGTTCATTATACATGTAAAAATTATTAAATATAACTGATCTCAGATTAGAATATTAGATAAATTCAATTGATGAAATGAGTGCCACTAAGGTCAACTATGCCATGCATACACTTAACAAAAAGTTGCAGGAAATTGCTTTCCAGATGTTCTAAACATATTTCCAATTATACAGGCTATACTCTGTAGCAAAATACATAATGCTGAAAGAAAAAGAAAACAAGCTTTTTTAATAAGAATTGTTGATATTTTGACAAATAACAATGAGACAGCTAAAAGTTGAAAGTCGATAATTCTACAACTAAGATGAATTGACCACAGGTTCCATTTGTCTGGTCATCAGGAATCTATCCTACCAGTTTGTTAGCATTATTTATTTATGTACACCCTATATAGGGAGTTACTATAGTCTACATGTGCTTGGTGTTACACATAGCATGTGATTTGACTGTGAGTACGGCAATTAGTTGATGAAATGTTTAATATCAAAATTAAATGTTTTTATCCCAGCATTATAAATAACTCTTTTGATGGTTTGCTGATATAGAATATCCTTTTCCTGTATTGCCATTACATGTCAAATTATGCTAACAGTTGTTCTCAATTTACTGCAAACTTGTCTGGTGGTACACCACAGATTGTTCACAGATGCGAATGTTAATTTCCAAAAACAAAAAACTGATTATGGATAAGTTTTATGGTACTGTGATCTTAAGACTGTTACACAAAAGTAGCAAAAAAAAGTGACTAGAAATTGCAAAAAAGTGACTAAAATGTGACCAAAGCATTTGCAAAAAAAGAATACAAAACTTCACAAGAACAAACTCATTAACATAAATGCAAAATTCATAAATACATCTAAAATATTCTTTTTCTACTCCCAGCTAGCCTTGGGCAATAAATCGATTAATCGAAGAAAATCGATTTTAATCAAAGAAAATCGATTTGAATCGAAAAGTCAATTAGAATTTGTTTGAAAAATCTATTTAAATCAATTCAAGAGAAACAGATTTGTATCAAATTGATCTTTTGAATCGATACAAATTGATTCAAGGCGATTCAAGGAACGATCTGAGGAATTTGTTTTGTTCAGTACAATAATCATAAATCAGTAAATCCATTTTACTTGATTCAGCAAATTAATTAGAATCAATAGATTCCTAGAGATATTCAATAGATGGACTTTATTGAATTAGTAAGTGAATTTGATCAACCCAATAATTAAATTTTAATCAGTTTACTTGCCTTACTAGATATCGCTTTGAAGTACTAATATCTTAATATTATACAGAGGATCCCAAAACATAGTGGACATAGCGTGTTTTATTGCGTCATCAATCCTTCATTGAATATGATTGCTTTTATCAACCCAGTTAGTGTAACAGAGATGACACCTGTGGCAATACACTAATAGTGTAAGGCATACACAGAGCAAAGTTATACCAGACTGAACTGGCGTGAGTTAGAGCCTTAAGCTGGAAGAAGATTTTTTCTGTGATCGAATTCAGGGGATCATATGACCTTGTAGTTAGTGTCCACAGATAAACAACATATAATTCCTTGGTTCAATTTCAAATAATTTTAGTAATAAACGTGTTATATGCGATTAATATTTATGCCCCTAATCACTAGAGATTATCCCCATGTCATTAATTTGTGTTGCAAATTTCAATACTTCAGTCGGTGCATTTGTTCATACATTTATCTTTGCCCAACATGTATCAATATGCTGAATAAGATATGTCGGAACTTGCAACACAAATTACTTATGCAAAAATATTCTTCGTGATTAGTGGTGTACAAGTAAATAAGATTGATTTAGGCCCTTTTAAACTAGTACACTAATCGATTTGAGTAAGTTACAAAATTGATCAAGATCAAATAGATTCTGAATAGATTAGAATTGATTCAAATCGATTTTTGTCTGTTTAAGTCGATTTAAGAATCGATTTATCTTCATTAAATTACCGATTAATCATTGAAAACTGATTTTTTTCTGAATCAATTTTCGAATTCAGTATGAAAGACACTTTCCAGAGAGTTGCGTACATTGTTTCTCCTACAAGCACAATTTTTTTAAACATTTCCTTTAACAATTTATAATTAATTTTTTAAATATTTAAATACAAAAAATCTTGTCAGCAATGGTTTTCTTTTGTTATTGTTCATTGTAATTTTACATGCAAAAGGTTATTATACTACTTATTAGATATCTTTTATATTGCACTCTTTTTGTTTTACCCAACAATAGATTGTCAATCATACATTGCAATTTATATTAATAGAGCAAGATCGATAGAATACTTTTTATTGCAAACTTATGAAGAATGAGCAAAAATTTTAACAATGACACAAGACACAAATAATGCAAATAGGTTCTTGACTTCTATGAAAATTAGTATAAAAAGGTGATTGTAATCCACAGAAAAGTAGGAAAAGCAACTACATTCATAGATTAGTGATAAACTTTTTAAAAAGTTATAAAAAAGTAAAAGAGTGACTATTTGTGAACCCTGCTGTTGGAAAATAAATAAAATTAATACTTTTGTAATATTTTGCAACATGTACCAAATCAAAAGCAGTAAGCTGGACATATAAGAATCTGTAAGAGCACATGAAAAAGAGTAACGGAAATTAGATGGGCAGAGCTACAATACTACTGTCCTCCATCAAAACCTAGCAACTCTCACTTAACGAGTTTGACAGAAATGATTTTTGGATTTCAAAAGCTATTTATTTCAGTATGCTACTACATTTTGTCTTGTTAATAACACAAAAGATACACTTCTTAGGTATACAAGAAATATCCCAAATAGGTAAAATTGAATGTAGTATTCAAAAATGCAATAAAAGTTTAAAATCCAGTAACTTAAGTTATTGTTTTAATTTTAGATGGCAGAATATTGATATTGATATATCAGTGGATAAGTATTATACATTTCTCTGACTTTAAATCCTGATAACACTGACTAGTTACATAACATTCTATAAATACCCAGTTGTTTACAGAATTCTGAATTCATATTTGTAGGTTACTTGCTTCCAAGTTGTATTACTTTCTTTATGGATCTTTTTTTTGGGTATAATTATTAAGAATCAATTCAGATTTATATTAAATAAAACAAAACACAAAAAGAAATCCTACCTTGTAAATTGTCGAGCATGTAAGTAAGTAATTTATGAGTTCCATTGGGTTCGCTATACAGAGTCATGATATCCTTGTTAAGTGGATTCCCATGAAGCCCAAGTACGATAAGGTTGAACAGTTTGCCTAGTTCATATGGCAGGATGCGTAAGATATTGTGGCTCAGCAAGAGTTCCCTACAAGTAGAAACACACAGTACTATAAGTAATTCAAGTTTTATATATAAGAAGTTAATTTTAAATATAAACAAAAAACAAAAATAAGATAATGATATGACTGTATTTAAACCTTAAAATACTATTTTACAATTAGAATGCATATTTGTAAAATATCACACAATAAGATAAATACAAAAACTTACATGCCAAAAAAGGAACGAGGTTGTGGGGGCTTAGGATTGCAAGGAGGACCTGTACCTGTCATTATGAATCTAGAGGCAAAAGGAATGGTGTTGGGAGAATACTGATAAGGTCTCGCTTCTTGTTTAATAGGGTTTGGACTGGAACAAACAAAAGGATAGGGAAATAAAAAGGTTAACAAATTAACAGTGGCGCACCCAGAATATCTTAATTTTTCTTTATTTCAAATTAACATTCTACTTGTTTTATTCTTAAATTTGGAATTTAAAATGGTTGCAGCCCTATAGCCGCCCACCTGGGTGCGCCACTGCCCAGCACAATAATGTGTTTGTTGTTTTAATTTACATTTGCACGAGAATGAAATGTTTTCGCAATAAAGCATTACTTTTTATGTACATTCCAATAAATAATCAAAGCAAATTTAATAAGAACAAAAAGAAATTATTTGTATTTAAAAGATGATTATGTAACTCTGATAGGAACGATATCTACAGTTTTAAATATGTACATAAAAACAATCATAATTTTAATTAAACTATGGAAATTTTTAAAATCTTTTGACGATGAAATGCATTGAGGTAGTGAGTGCAATGAGGCAATGAAGTGCATGCAAAGTGAATCTACTTTACGAAATTCTAGTGTTTAATGCTTCATATACAATTATATCATAAATAGCACAGTTATTCTTGGGTGAATACATGTAATAACAAAAAACCATTTCCATTATATCTATAAAGTGTTATTCTTTTCTTTGTACTAAATGCTAATAAAACAAAGTGTTAAATGATAAACAAACTTTGAAAACTGCAAGATTTAAGAAAAGATCTACTAAAGTAAAAATCTAATCATCAAGATTTCTTGATAAAATATTGGGAGATTTAAAGTTGTTTTATCTTCTTTTTAAAATAATCTTCCTTTTTAATGTTTGATTAGATAAAAGATGTTAAGTTATTATTTAATGTTAATATAGAGTCCAAAACTTTTGATTCTGTTTATTTATAGAATTTAATTAGTCTACTATCAAAGTAAATGTTTTTTACAGCTAAATGTTCTTTAAGATTAATTAATGATAAACGAAGCTATTAAAATGATTTCAATAAGTTATTATAATAAGCTACAATACCATATTATATACTATCTAAACATAAGTCTTCTTAACACCTTTATTTATAAATAATTCTTACCTGAGATGAATAAGGTCTCCGAGTTCAGCCGGCAGTGAACGCAACTTATTATAAGACACATCCAGCGTCCTAAGATTGATAAGTTGACAAATATCAGGTGGCAGTCTCTGGAGACAATTATTTTTTAAATATAAACCCGTAAGATGGGTTAATTGAAATAAATTTGGACTTAGGTTACGAATAGTCCCTGTTATCTCCAGTTCTGTCCAAAGTGACTTTTTTCCGGCTGCCTGGTCCTCCGCAGACATGAACGTATGGCTCTTCCGGTTCGACCCATTATTTTCATACTTGCTACTCTCTTTGTGATTTCGGGGCATAATATATCCTACAACATGTTGCACTGTGTAAATGTCGACGTATATTGACAGCAGCACAAGAATTTTGAGGTGCCAAAACTATGCTTTTTGTTTTGTTTGACGAAAGAGTTCTACACCTCCTGGATTATCAAAATAATGATAGTTTGGTTAGACTTGGTTAGATTTTACATGTTTTACATAGCATAAATGCAAATAAAGCAAAATGTAAACAAGAGGATTACCAACAAATGCCCTTGTCAACTTTAACCTATTTTTGAAATTTCAACTAGAAGCAGGTTAAATATAACCATTATTAACAGATAAAAACACTTAATAGAGAATGTTTACAGAATAATGACGCACAGAATTATAAAAGTATACAAGAAGGATTGTAGTATAAGGCCAGGGCAAGCCCCAACATTAATTTACTATTTCCAGTTAACAAGAACAATTCACTATTAAAAATAATTGATAATCAGCATAACACAAGTACCTTCATCTACTTCTTGGTAATGTAATAGATAGAAGATATGTAAAAATGTCGTTTTTTTACAAGAGATTCACTTTTGATGCACAACACTCGCCATAAAAAACGCCAGGGCAAGCAAAAGTACAGAACCAACAAAGATGATTTGACAACACTAAAATCCCTATGTGATAGACGTCTTTACACATTCACAAAAAAATTGTGCCAATTTTATTCGCAAATCTCGGAATTTAAATATGTTAAGAGTTATATTAATTTTTATTTATAAAAATCGACGTTTCATAGTTTACGCAATCATTGAAGTTTATCTCGATTAAAAAAAGTAAACATGAACAATAAATCAGCTGATATATTGTACCGCAGCTGTTTCGAAAAGATGCAAGAACATGACAGTAAAAATGTTATAACCATCTCAATATCTTTAACTTGTAGTAATAGACTGAAAAAATCCGAGATATTCTAGAAAAGAAATTTATTCTTTGAAAGTTTGCCTAAATTGTAGGTATACTATTCAACTACAGGGTGTTTCATAGTTATTGCATTGAGAACTAAACCCAGCTACGGGGTGTTCGTAAAAATAGTATGCTAATCTTGTTTTCCTCTGATACCTATACCACTAAATATTTTTTGGCAAGTGAAAAGTTTTGTATTAGCTTTCTAAGCAACCAATATCTTTTCAAATATGTAGTATTCTAGAGTAATTACATTTTTCCCTTACATCTTGCATTCTTTTGAAGATAAATTGAATAAAAAAAATAAGGTAAACATTTTTTGTAAAATATGCAATATTCTAGGAAGGACCTACACAACTTTTGTTGTGTACACTACACAGACTTACACACTATTCAAATGCTTTAAAACCTAAATTCAAAATCTACATATACCCATGTTAAACTGTGTAACTGTGGTACTTGTCATTCATTAGTTTTTTATGTTCGTGAGTCGTACATATTATTTGACACTTGTCATTCTGAGGTTAACATTCGTCAATAACAAAGCCAGTCACATTAAAAAAAATCGAAATGTTTATTTGTTGTTGTCGATATAATTTTTTACTTTAACAAATAATCTAAATTAACACACTTTTAATTTTAATATTTAACAAATACACAAAATAAATGTGTTTGACATGACAGCTTTCAAATTAACTGTTTCAAAACAAAGTCAGTGTTGTAAACCTATAAACAGAGTGATTTAATCTCATACCAACACAAACAATCAAAAAGCCCTCGTGGTTAGTTTTAAAGCATTTGTATTATCTGTTTCAAATTATAAAGCAGTAGACCCTTGGAGGAATAATGTGTCAGGAGGGAAAGTCCCCTATACTTGCAATGTAAAATATGTGGAACCTGTTACGCCCACTTTGGGAACCTTTTATGACTCTTTTCATATTACGTTCGTTACCCCTCGGATGATATCGTGGTAGAAATTTCTTAAATCTTCCCAGGCCAATGGTGTAGTCGAGTAGCAATAGGGAAGAATCGCATGTTTTATTATTTGATTTTTATTTCATTTTTAAGTACTTTTGTGTTTATAAGAAGCCCTAGATGAAGTATTTTTGCAAAAATAAAATAACTTTAATAATTATTTCATATTAAAAAATGCTTAAATATTTAAAATTGGTCAGCTGTCCTAAAACATCTACTATTGGCGAACGTGCAACTGACGTCATATTTTAGTAAACGCATAAGCGCTACAGCACTGACAGACGATCACGATGTTTATCGTATGTGAATAGTTTGTGTTATGTTATTATATTATTATATTATTGTTATTTGTTGCGTGTTATTGTTAAAATTTATTGTTTGTTAAACGCCGAATTCATTTCATAATGGCAGATGTTGGTTTTAGTAAGGCTCAGTCGGATAATTTACTACGTGGTGACGCTTTTATGGTGGCGCACTTTCTACAAAATAATTCGTGTTTTTCATATTAAACTACCAAAAGAATTTGAAAACTATGGCTCATTATACATATATGCAACAAAAGTACATACTCATTTAATAATCTATACATTTTATCATTAAGGGCATCCCGAAAAGAGTATGGTGATCTGCTGTAGGTTACGTTCAACTTAAAAGTGAAAGTAATCGGTGCATAATAAAATGCAAAATATGCCCAAAGCACAAGATAAGATCCAAACTGAACAGTGTTATATTAATTGTTAATGAAATGGAAGAAACAATCATTAGTGTTCAGCATCGGAAGGTACCTAACTTATTATTTACAAGTAAAATATAAAACAAAATATTTTATAATTTTTATCGTTTGGGTGACTGCAAGCACGCCTTGGCTTTTTTAATGTGAACCCACTATAGAAATGAAGAACTATCATGTACTTCAACCGTTAACTATTGGAAAAAACCTTTTCTTGCGAAAGTGGGAACTTCACTAAAATATATCACAGCTAATAAGACATATGTAGATAAAATGTTAAGAACATTGGAATTGATTTGGAAAAATCATATTAGCAAGAAATTTTAAAGTATAAAAGTTAATTTTTTTGTCATTGCTTCAGGATGTAAATATGAAAAATGTATTACAAAATGCTCATTAGATATATATTTGAATGTATCATGTATGTTATTCAGAATAAGTATTTTTGTTTAGTTACAATAAATATTTACAAACCTGAAATTGTCTTGTGAAACTAAAAATAATTATCATATTGAAAATATAAGTTTGTATTTATACAATATTTTTTTCTGTTATTCCTCTGCCCTCATGTAGTTCACATGTATACGTGGTTTTCGTCTCCAATAATAAATTTATGCGAAAATTTCAACTTATAAACAGTTTGATTACAACTGATATAGCAGTGGTATCGCGTGTGAACGTCGTGTCGTTCGCCCGGCAATACGCAATACACTGCAGAACGATTACATGATTACTAAATTCTGACGTCACACTGGGCGCCATGCTGAATTCTCTTTTTTACCGCCAGTATTTATATTTCAAACTTATTTATTATTTTCTTCTTTTAAAAACAAAAATTTCCGGTAAATAAAATATATGTTACTTATTTTGATAAACAAAGTTGCTAAAAATCATTTTTCTGAAAAATTGGAATACACCCTATTTACATTATTTTTGCGTTTTTACCTTCCGTGTTTGGGGTTAGGTACGATTTCTCAGCTATATTTTTATTAATTTTGTAGTTTACCGTTGTTATTTTTGTCGTTTGCATTTATTTGTTGTTGTGTTGTGTTTGAGTTATTTGTTATTGTTTTTACTTTGGCTTTCTCATAATATTTTTCAATTTAAATAAATATGTTTAACGTGCACATGGTCGTAGTGTTTATAAATAATAACCACGAGCAGGTCAAACATCTCACAATGTTAAGGCTAATAAACAAATGAGTATAATTGATGTATTAGATTTCTTTTTATCTAAAACTGTTTTTAAAAATAATAGGAACCATCTGCATAATAGAACTTTAATAAAGGCTATTGCTATTGCTTTAGGGATAAAATTCTCATTCTGTAAATTAAGAATGTAAAATATATTTTTTAATTGAGATCTTATTTTAATTATATTGTCTACTCAACTAATACTACAATACAAGAATTTATAAATATTTTTACATTTTTGTGTGCCTTCCTTTTTTCCGAATGCATTATCCGCCCATGGAATGAGCCGCCATGTTGTAAAAACCTTTTATGACATTAAGAAAGACGCGGGAAGTCCGCGGTTTTAAATTGTCCTTCCCTCCTGACCATTATTCCTCCAAGAGTAGACCATGGTTTGTTTTTGTTAAGTTGACAACGCAACAAAAGAAATTATATTTTAATGAATGGCGAAACTGAAGATTTTAGGCGTTTTCTCGCAAGCTTACTGCATAAGGTAAAGTTAAGAATGTATTATTATGTGCATGCTTTAATAATATGAATAAAACACTCACCATGATTTAAGTAATATTTATTCTAGCAATACAACATATTTCAATGCTTGCTTAAGCTCAGCCATGATGCGACTGCCCCCTCCCCACCTAGTTACTTCACATGCGCATTTATTATTAGTGCCTTTTAC
>VTPC01001790.1:24797-56693 GCA_011009095.1 Ignelater luminosus
TAAGTAGTTTTCGTGCTGCCAAAAGCGTTCGTTGCAGTGAAAACTTTTACTTTTAATATTTTTCTTGCAAAACCTCAAATAAACATAAATGTGGGTGGTAATTAGAAATGAAATAACTATTAAAAATATCTCAACACAATTCATTTTTAATAATAATACTTGGGTTACATGGGCTACTCTAAATTCTATAATGAAAGCTGTAGTAGGTAGTGTACTGCACAAAAAGCAGCAGCAACAAACAATAATCGCAAGTCTATAACAGTCAGGAAGTTGGAGTTTATTTTGATATTTCTGATAATAACGTAGGTGTTAAAATGCTTGTGACTAGGAATACGTAATTTGCTATCGTGCTACCAATGAGTTTTTTCATTGTTCGTTATCATAACGTACCCGGCTATGCGCTAAATTAGATCAAAAATCAAACGTTCCAAAAATCGATCTCCCCACCGGATGGAAGGTATTTAACATTTTTCTGTAGATTTTGGTAGTTTTTGCCTTATTTATTTAATTTACAAATAGAGTAGTTTATAAATACAAAACAATTATTTACTTTTTATTTAATTTATTACATTGTTTCAATTTTCAATATTAAGTTATATCTGCATGCTAAAATACATATAGAAAATATTCGCAAAATATTCATTAAAATACAATATAATTTAATATAGGTAACATAATTTATTAAAATACAATTGAAATCTGCCCTTTTAATATAACAAAATGCACATAAACGGTTTTGATATTACCTATTTGTGTCTATGAATTTCAAATTTCATCGTTAAATAAAATGACAGCAAAGAAGCAATATCAATTCTTCAGACTTGGACAAACATTAACCACTAATAGAGAACACATTTAACAATCATCAACACAGTGTACTTAGACATGCTTTTCATGCACCCCTCCATGCATGCACAAAATGACATCATTAATCAGTTTATTTCTGGGTTTCTTTTGGTTTCTTTCGATAGATTTACAAGTCATAAATGGCGTTACGTGTTTAGAAAAATTACATATATGTGATTTTAAGTTTCTGAAACTACCACATAGTATCTCTAGGACTTGAAGAAGAATTTTTTCTTTCAGCTCCGGGTGCTGCGGAAAATGGACTAGAACGTTTGTTTAGTTCTAAAACAACAATGATATCGATAAATGTAAACTTAAAAGATAAAGTAGGTAAATATAATCCAACCTGCTATCATCAATAACATTTTTCGGCGAGCACCAAAAGCTGTAACACCGAGTTCCATTAAGTCTTGATCAGTCAAAGAAGGAAATGTAGTTAAGTCAATTTCGTGTGAAACAAATAGTCCAATATATTTTTCCAGTCCCATAGAAGTCAACATAGTTGCAAGGTCAGACCACTGTGATGTCATTATTCTGTTTATAAGATTCGTAGGTGTATGATCTAAGAAATTGCTTGTATTTAAAGCTGTAGAAGTTGAAGGAAAATTGAAGTCCGTTTGTTTTGATGTTGGAGTCTTCCATATATCTTCATCCTAACATTATTTTAATTTAAAATTAAGGTAATTTGGTTAGTAGTCGTATAGTTATTAGTAAAAGTGCAATTTCAATTAATTAGGTAAACTGATAAACCCATGTAATTGATTCGTCTTAAATTCCATAACGCGAAACTTGATAAGTTTGTTTGGAAAGACTTACCATCTTATCAGTTTGCTGAAATGAACTAAGTGATGGACTAGTGTGACTAATACCATAACCAACCCACGTATTTGTAGGTACTCGATATCCTCCAACAGGTCGATTTTGCATTGCTCTTATGCCAATCATACGTTTCTGTTCGTAATCGGATGGTGTCAACAACTGACGCGAATCAGTTTGTTTGGTAAATGTTGGACCATGATAACCATTACCTGAGTTCATTTCCGATAAAACTGATGACAACTCTATAATAGATAAAATCTAGTCAGAAATGTAATGACTAAGATTACAATTGCTATGTTTTTTTTAATTCTTATTTGTTTATCAGATGAAGTTATTAGAATGTTTGTAGGTTTTAAAATCAAACTCAAATCCCACAAGTAGAACATAAAATATGTGTTTAGTTGTTACATTCAGGAATACGTATTATTTGTGAAGTTGATTTTGATTCTAAAACTCGTAACATTCCAATAACTCCATATGTAATGATTAAGACATAATATAAACGTACCTGTCTTTTCCGAATTTGAAGATTCACTAGACCGTTTATGGGAAATATTGCGTGGACTCGAGAGAGGACTTGAAACAGGACTGACGCTAGAAACTGAAGAATAATTGCTACCTTCGCGACTATGTTCTGGTGAAAGGGAACTACCCGAAAACTGTCCAAGTGATTGGTAACTAAAATTAGTAAATAAAATATTTGAGCGCAAAAGTCAACTAAATAAAGTTCAAGGTTTTTACCCACTGCTGCCCCCTATCGATCCATGCATAACATTGTACATGAATTGAGGATGTGGATTTATACCAAAGAATGGAGACGGTTGATTGAAAGAAGGGGAAGAATATTGCCAAGATGGAGAAATAAGAGATGGTGAAGGTTGAACGCTAATAGCTGGAGGAGCATCAACTTTTGGACAGTTCTGAGAAGGAAAATACGATAATGGAATGTCTGCTATAATAGCAGGTTCTTTGATTCCTAAAATTCGATTTCGTGCTTCGTAGATTTTATCTGTAAGATAAATACAAAACATAAAGTGAAGGAAATACATACTATAAACATGTGCATGTTACATGTATTTCGTCATAACATAATTTTGTGGTTGTATTCTTCAATCGATATTAAACTAAAATCGCAAGTTGATTAAAAGATACTAACCTTAGATGTTAAGTCAAAATTCAAAACAGAAAACAAAAGTGCTGACAATGCGCGTGTGATGTATAAAACTACATTGGGGGACATGCTACATTTAAGGATAAGGATTGGGCAAAGCCGCCATATCGGCGATCAAGTTTGATCCAAAATGCACGTTTTAAAATCCAATTTCTATAGCAATACACAACAAAATAATTTTGAATATTTAAAATAATCGTAGTTAATGGATCAGGAGATTTGTTCAATTATTAATATATTTTAAATCGCAAAAGTGATCTATCAATTAAAACAAACATTAAAAAAACATTTTGCTCAACTCTTATCCATATATTATGCGTATAAAAGCTCTAGGTAAAACAAATTTCTTATCAATTACAATCAATTACTCTAAATGTTAATTTAGTAGTGTCTGCTACCAACAACTTTGTTTACGGTAAGGTACCTCCAATAGTTATTTTTGCTCGAGATCGTCTCTTGTTCTTCTCACTCAAATCTGAATTATTATTTAAGTGACAACAACAAGAGATTATCGCAAGCAAAAATAGCTATCAGAGGTACATTACCAAACGCAGCATTAAATAACCATTAAAAATGTTAAAATCTATTTCAAAGCCAATTGATCAGGTGCACGTGATATCATCGCTAGCTTGTTGTCATGGTTTGGTTTCGAAACAAAGCTTGTTTCACTGTTTTGTATTGAAATTTATTTTAATTCTTTAATTATAAATCGGTCAGATAAGTTACAATTTATTTATAATGATCAATTACTGACTGAAGGCATGCGTGATACTGTCTCCAATTAAAAAAGTTGTTTGGAAACTTTTCACCATAACGTGACGTCACGTGCATCATTGTGAATTGATTATTGAATTTCTTAGGACAAGTTGTATAATTAATCAGAGATGATCAACGAATTAAATTTAATGATAAATTAACGTCATTTTGACATTGTATAAGTCTTTACCGCTGACTACGAGATAATTGTAGTTTATGTTAATTTGCCAAATTCGGTTGGTTAAAGGTAAATTAAATATTGAGTTTTTAAAAGTACTATTAAAAATGACCTTTCATGATATTTTACGTGAAGAATTAACTAAAACTGAAGACTTTCTTAAACTGATAAATAATATACCAGGAGCTGCACAAGTTTTTCGCAATAAAGCAAAACGCTGAAAAAGTTCAGGAAACGTTTTCAGCAAGTAATTTGTTAAATTATTGTAAAACAAATTTCTGTATTAAAGTTATGGGAAAATCATGTGATGAACCTTCTGCACTGACCAGTAACTTTAACATATTGTTTCTGCTTGGTAGATCTTTCTTTTCCTTGCTTCTTTAAATTGTTATATTGTTGTTCTGAATTAAGTTGTAACACTGAATTTCTCTGCTATGTTCTCCCGTGACTTTGTTTGTATTGGCGTCAGTAATTTTGTTTTTGTTTCACACGGGATACTTCCAGCAAAGATAAAATTTGCAGATCTATGCGTTTTTCCCTGCAGTCTTCTACTGCCTTAACAAGTGATGACATTGTAAGATTTCAGAAATGACAACTTCAGAATGCCTTTATTTAATCATTTCAGGATACCTATCCTAATATTTAATCATTCAAATTTGAATTTACTAATTTTTACATAATATTGTTTGATACAACGCCGACTGTCGTTAATTTAACATTAAAAGCTAATCATCAATTTACTAATATTTAAATTAGTTACGTTATTTTATGCATGTACCTGCCCTTACAGGTCCTGGTACTTTCATTATTGTTTAACATTAATCAGTGGTAAGTAATTGTTATCACAATTACATCCATGGTAATCAAATTTGTTTAAAGTTAATCAAGGATAGAAATACTGGTCCTTAACCTGTCGATTTAAATTAAATTTCTATAAGCAAGTGAGTTTTGAAGCTTAATTCACACAACTAAAATGTGACAAAAATTGATGCTGTCGTCAAAATGTAGTTTAATTTATTGCTCCCGATAGTACGTTCTATACACATTCTCGATTTTTAAACTTATGTTTAAAAAAGAGGTTGAAGAGATAGATGGAGATGTATCATGGATTGCATCTCAACTTTACGAGGCATACCATCACTAGTGAATCGCTCTTATAATATATAAATAATGGTAGGTAATATAAAGTGATAACTTACTAGCACATCTTTCAATTCCTTTAATAATGCATGCCATAGTATTTTGTTTAGCTTTATGACGAATATTAATTGTTACGTCTAAAGATGTCTGTATCTTAGCAATTTGTTCTGGTTCAATTGGCAAATCACTCGTATCTTCAGGAAGATCGAACATTAAAACCAAAGGTAACGATCCCTTGTAATTAAAATCATTGTAAATACTCTAATAAATGATTTACTACAATCATTTACTTACCATCAATTGTTGCCGAGCAGTGTAAACATTATGAATATTTCCGCTAATAGTAACATTACTTTTCTTCAAACTTGGAATATTGGGATCTTGAGCATCCGGAAACATAATTTGAGTGCTAGTATTTTGTATTATTGCTTTGAGATTTGCATGGTTTTTGCCTATAACCAATGGGTGATGATGAGGAGAAATCTCCATAGACATCTGTACAGAAATTTGACTCTAAAAGAAGTACATAGTAGGTTACATGAACTTAGAAAGAAAAACATTATTACAGCTAAATTCTCGCACATATATTGGATTAACAGTAAAGTAGCTTGCTTTACTTGTTGTACCTCCCATTCAACACCTTTAACCATGACAAGCGTAGCGTGAAGTTTTGGACGAGTTCTAAACATCACTTGTACGTTAAATTGTTCCTGTACTTCACTAACGTAGGGAGTATTTGCATCAGGCATATTTTGAGTAGAGGATAGAATTGGCAGTTCAAAGCTGAATATTAATGGTGTTAAATTCTAAAATATAATTTTCTCCCTTATTTCAAATAAGTTTAGAAATACTTTAAATAAGACTATTTACCCTTACTCTACTTCTAGCACGTTCTACACCCTCAATATCACCTGCAATAGAAACTTGATTGCTTTTTTCAGATGGATTAGAACGATTTGAATCTGGAAAGTGTACATGACACTGTGTTTCTTCCATAACTCTTTTTATACTAAGCCCTTCTTTACCGATAATATGTGAATGATCAGTATAACTAACATCCATTTTCATTGTCACTCTATTACACTGTGTAAAAAAATTAGATAATTTCGTAACTCTTAAAGATTACATACCCGAGTGTTTAAAACATTCATAATTCGTTCTTTAGCCATTTGAACGTCTTCAGGTCGACCAGCAATCCTTACGTGTGGGTCTATTTCACAAATAAAATTTAAATGGATAAAATTTAAAACGTAGCATCGATGTGTTACCTTTTTTTGATTTTGCTCCTATTTTTAACCTGCTCGGCCATGTTATGTAGGTATTTGTATCTTCCATTACCTAAAAGTTTCTTATAGCATATGCTTTTAAATTCTCAATTTTAAAATGTTAAATACCTTATGAAAGAAAGTATCAGCCGGTTCTGGTGCCTCATTATCGCCTAAAAAGTTAAAAATCATTTTTCAATTGGCTCAACAACAAAATGCATAAAATGTCTTCTTACCAATAAGCATATGTTCTAATTTTTTTCTATCAACTCTAAAACGATCTTGAAACAAATCACTAACATCTTGTAAACCAATTTTTAAAGCTAAATCGCGTAAATCTTCCCTGGAGTCCCACCCTGAAGTCCATTCCGAATTAACAGTTCCCGTTTCAGAAATTTCCGAGAGAGTATCAGATGCAGGTTTTACTTCTGTTAAACGCGGAGCCAAAAAATTACACGACATATTTTAAATATTCCGTTAGGAATTATTTAAACACAAAAATGTTATAGTCGAGTGCTTTTTTTTGTTGTAAAATTCTAGGCACTTTTCGTTTGTCTCATAAATTTTCTTCTGGAAATCAATGTAGAAGAATAACGACGATCAAAATTCGGCTCTTTTCGCAAATGATAATAATTTAAAAATTTCTAAGTTACTTTTTATTATCTACAAACCATCTGTATGTTTCAGCATTGGAATATTTGCATTCGTTTTTAAATGACTGTATAATATTAAATAGATACTATTTAAGTGGTAAATTAATTACCTTTGGCATAATAGATATTTCTAAGATTATTTATTTTCATTTACATTTAGGTATGAATAAAAAATCTCAAAATTAATTGTAATAAATGCAACACATAGTTGCTTTCAAAATCTAATAACGGTCGTAATTACTTACTATAAGGTTAAAAAATATTAGCATAATAAAAACCAAAATGTAACCAATTTGTACGCAGCACCCTACAAGCGAATTTATTTAATATAATACAGGGCCACATAAACAAACAAATTGCTACAAAGCATAGTATTTCAAAAGATATAGTGCGTTTATGACTTAATTGCTACTTAGCTTACAGTAAATTTTACAAGTTCGTCACAGCAGGGTGTCATAAATCCGCTTACCTGTGAAGACCTTTTCTAACATTGACACAGGGTCGTATTAAGATAAGTCTTACTTTCGTAAATACTTTTAAACTAAAATATTAGAAAAATAAATAATGTCAATACGGTCCTTGGTTTATCCAATCGTCTCTGACACATACCACTACTTGTATTTGTTGATTTTTATGGGGGACCCGCTGCGAAATACTTAAGTAGTCAAAGTCATAAACGCACTATATCTTTTGGAATACTATAGTATATTTCGTAACAAGTTCGGAAAGTTGCATATATCATCTGAGTGTAAAAGTTTGTCGAACGAGGCAAAGCCGAAAGAGTCAATCACGCGAGCAAATGATATGACATATGACACTTTGAACGAGTCACGAACCCTTTATAAAGCAAAACATCTGTTATTAAAATGCGTAGCGATAAACTGTACGATAAAATATATAGGGTGTGATATTTTCAACAGTCATAAACAGGTTACTGTTGAGATATGCACTCATTTCATAGGCGGTCGTGTAAAAATGTCTTAATGAGGCCTTACTGCTTCTCCGTAGCTTATTAGTTATTATTACTTAATCAATCACTATTATCGTTTATCTACCTTATGTCCTGCGGTAATTATCTGTTTAGTCTAAAGTGGATGCCTTCTTGTCCTGAGTTATAATAAACTGCACTGTAACACCAATCGATCTTAGTAAAGAAGTTTTTATTGTTGGTATATCGAGCTCTTCTTGTATTTGTTGGTTGCTTAATTCACACATCCCATAGTGAATTGCACATCGTGCGTAATATTTTAGCCTAGTAGACTGGATAGAAATACGAGATTTGGCGACAAACGTTTAACTCCTATTTATTGCTCTCAACTAATGACCGGTAAACAAAGATCTAGCGAGGCCGTCCAAGAGTGCGCTACAGACATAAAAAAAGATAGCCCGTCTGGTCTATAGCCAAGTACCTACCTGACAACAGTCGCTTATGAAATCCTGAAGTGGTGTGATGGATTAACGTAAGGGGCCAAGTTAAATATTAAGATCCTGCATGTGGCGATGTATCCTACGATACAAGTCAAAGAAGTAAAGATAGAACAGACGAATAAAGTGGTAACAGGCAAAGCTGTAAGAATTCCGTGGCGCAGAAGAATTAAAGACGTCCATTGTGAAAACTACTCTAAGAGACTTTAATACTAATAGGAGTCTTGAACATCAGAAACACTTAATTAGTCAACTCAGAGAAGCGCATGTTGATGAGTTCTCAAGAAAGCTTTATGATTTACAAAATCCAATACCAAAGAAAGTCTCGTAGTCGAAAAGCAAATCGACATCTAGAGTTAGAAAAAGGTTTCCAATTTCCGTATCCAAACTGCAAGGGGTGCAGACATACCAGCGGCAGGATCAATGTAAAGATGATACTAGGGGCAGCGTTGATTGAACACACAATAACTGTAGCTCAAATGGTTATCGATTTTATAAAGAGTTATGAAGTAGTCACTGATGTCAAATGAAGAACACCGAAGTTTGAGAACAAAGAAATTAACATGGAACAGCAGAACAAAAACAAAAGATTGCCAAAAGTGTGTTTATGGGAAGACAATTATTTATTCAGGTCAGTACTGTTATTCCGATCCGTATCATGAATAACAACAATTATCCTTTAGTTCTACGCAAGACAAAATTTTTGAGAAACTTGAACCCAGTGACTTTGGTGACCCAATGTGAAGAAGAAATTCGGTCAGCTAAATATCTGAAACGCCCGTTGCGGAAAGTGTGTAAATTAGTGAAAGAGGTTTCTAAGCAATTGATTCCCCAAGAAAAGAAAAAGCTAGGGAATGGTGGAAGAATACTTAGGCGTCTTCATCACTTCAGAAGCGGATTATAGAAGAACCATTCTGGTAAAACACAAGATCGCTACGGGTGACGCGGTAACCATTCGTCAAAGTCCAAGACGTCTATTCTTGACTAAACGAACAGAGACCAAGGCTCTGTTAAAAGAAATGCAAAACCAAGATGTCATCAAACTTTCCAGTAGTCCTTAGGCTTTGCCAGTGGTTCTAGTGAAAAAGAAGGATTGAACGACACACTTTTGCGTAGATTACCAAAAGCTGAATGGTGTAACCAAGAAAAACAGTTACCCACTACCTCGTTTCGACGACACCCTAGATATCCTCTCAGGGTCCAAATGGTTGTTCACGCTTGATCTAAAAAGTGGTTACTGGCAACTGAAAGTTAAAAACAAAAGCAAAGAAAAAACTGCATTCTCGACCGGTAGTGGACTGTGGTAGTTTACCGTGATACCCTTTGATCTTTGCGCGCGAGAGACTAATGGACTGGACTTAGTGTTAAAAGATTTATCGTGGAAAATATGTTTAGTATATTTGAACGATGTAATAGTGTTTGGAGAAATATTCTAAGATAGTCTCAAAATATTAAAAAAAGTGTTTGAACGACTTCATAGTGCTCAGTCCAAAATAGTGTCACGTGCTTCGTGATCAAGTGATATATTTGGATCACATAAGTGTCTAGTGAAGGTGTTTCGACGAATCCCGAAAAGATATCGGCAGTGAAAGAATGGCCTACTCCTAAAGACACGAGACACGAGATGTGATCCCTGCACTTATTATAAAAAACTCGTGCCAGGTTTCGCCAATATCTCATCTTGTCAAACCACTCCACAGATTAACCAAAGCGGCAGGAAAATTTGCGTGGATCAACAAGTGAAAAGAAGCTTTTAAAGATTTAAAAAAAGTTATCCACAGTCTACTGGTATTCTATGTTTGCAGTGGATACCGATACTAAGTAACGTTGAGATTGGCGTCCTTTCGTAAATCAAAGATGGCCAAGAGAAGGTTATTGGTTATTTTAGCAAAGTCTTGTCAAAACAAGAAGGCAATGATAATTACTTTTTTCTAAAGTCTAAATTCTAATAACCCCAAACTTACAAACTGACGTTTAAACTTGTCAAATTTGACGTGGAACAACAGCGCCTGCAGCTGAGAAAAAAATTGTTATTGAGCTCAATTTACGGTAGTCGTATCTCTTAATGTTACACGTAATGTTGTTTAATTTAATAAATAAATAAACAATTATATTAGTGAGTATTAACGTGTCTTAATCTAAAGTGGTAACCCCGAGTGAGTTAAGTATGTGCAAATAAAATAAAAGAAAAGCCGATGCGATAAAACAATAGTCGACACCTGCTCATGCATCGTCTAGCAATTCGACTATACCGCGTTTGCAATCGGACATGCCTGCAGATAAACAAATAACATCAACGATTTAATAATAAAATCGCCACGACAGTAGTAGCATTACCTGTTTTCTGGCCGAATCGCACAGAACTCTGGTTTGCCACTGAAGAGACAAAATTGGACTTGGCACAACCTAAGATTACGCAAAAGCTGACCAAATTCAATCATGTGCCCACGGTGTTCTTGCCAGAGATAGTGGACGAAGTCGCGGATATAATCACTAAACCTGATCCCAGGCACCCACATACCAAACTAGAAGTTATTATTAATCGCACCAGTCTTTCCGATTCACAAAAGTTGAAACAATTACTATCCAGAGAAGAGATGGGTTCAGGGAAACCGTCATGACTACTAAGATGGATGCGGCTGCTAGTTAAAGATACTGAATCTCTCAACGACGAAGTGTTAAAACAGCTTTTTCTGCAACAAATGCCACTCATTGTAAAAACAGATCTCGCTCTCTATCAGCGATGCAAAACCGGAACAGATGGCTGATGTTGCCGACAGGATTCTTGAACATACGTCGCGTATTGCAGCCATAAGAAGTGCGGACGCGACGAAACCAGCGCAGCGGCAGCTTCCTCGACCGACCCCGTGACAATATTAACCACCAAATTAGACAGCATCCTGCAGCGACTTGACGACCACGAGAGAGACAGCTGCCGGGACCGTCGGCGACAAACCAGTAGAGACCACCACCGAGAAGACTGCTCGCGTATCAGAACGTTCGATTCAGGGGGACACAGAAGATGCTGGTACCAATAGAAGTTTGGTGCACAAGCAAAAAAATGTACAGCCCCGTGCACTTATACAAATAAGAAACGAGGAGCATCGATCTAGCCACTTGTTTGTCGTCGATAGATCCAGTAAATTACATTTTCTTATCGACACGGGCGTCGACCTTAGTATTCTACCGGTAGGTCCTAAAATAAGAAATCTCAATCACACATCTCACTTCAATCTACAATCAAATCAGCTAACGGATCACGCATCAAAGTGTCCGGTCACAAAACAATAACGCTCGACATTGGTTTACACCGAGCATTTACGTGGACTTTTGTAGTTGCTAATGTAGCAGACGCTATTATAGGTGCCGACTTCCTACAAAACCGACGGTTAATAGACAATAAGAATTTCTTAATTACTGAGTGCTGTTGTAAATCTTCGCAAGTTACAAGTATTCGCGCCGTATTTAGTGGTAATGGTAGATACGCGGATACTACCAAAGGAGTCAAACCACGGTGTAGTGCATCACATTTCTACACGAGGTTCACCGATACATTGCAGGCCAAGACGACTCGCACTAGATAAACTGAAGGCAACAAGACAAGAGTTCCAGAAGATGTTAGATTCTAGTATCATCTATCCTTCGTCATCCCCTTGGGCTAGCCTGTTACTACAGCTGGCGATTATCACAGTCTAAACGCGGTGACAGTACCCGACCGCTACCCCATTCAGCACATTCAAGATTTTGGACAGACTTGACGGGCAAAACAGTATTCTCTAGCGTAGATTTAGTTAAACCCTACTTCCAGACACCAATGCACCCAAACGATTGTCATAAAACAGCGATCACCACACCGTTTGGGTTATTCGAATTTACTCGCATGAGGAATGCAGCACAAACGTTTCAGCAATTCTTGGATCAACTATCCCGCGGGCCGTACTTTGTTTATGTTTACATAGACGACATCCTTATCGCCTCAGCATCGGAAGATGAGTATATAAAACACCTCGAAACCGTCTGGAAGATGTGCATCTTTGGTGCAAGCGAATTAACCTTCCTGGGGGATGAAGATATCACAGAATGGGCTGCAGAAAACCTAAAAACTGTCCAAGACTATCCCCTTCCGGATACAATTAAGCAACTTCAGGCCTTCTTGGATACAGTCAACTACTACCGCAGGTGGATACCCAACGCAGCTATTATTCAGAAGCTCCTTACTGACCTTAAAAAAGCCGCAAGAAAAAACACGAAAATTAGCTGGGATTAACGTGTCTTAATAGTGGTCTTAATCTAAAGAATTATAAAATCAAACAAGCACTGCATTTGTCATTTTTGACGTTTCTCGCATAAAACCACTTTACCATTTCCACTTTTTCTAGCATTGAATACATATTTTGGAGAACAGAATTTCATAATGACTTTTTAATTATAAATAGTGCTCGTGAAGCAAGTCCGTTATTTAGCGTCAAGCAGTACGACGATTAACAAAATACTAAACAAGTTTAAAGCTACAGGCACAGTACTAAATTATTATAATAATATTCAATGCTAGAAAAAGTGGAAATGGTAAAGTGGTTTTATGCCAGAAATAGTGCTCGTGAAGTAAGTCCGTTGTTTAGCGTCAAGCAGTACAACGATTAACAGAATACTAAACAAGTTTAAAGCTACAGGCACGTACCAAATAATTGTAAGTGTACCAGTAAGTTCAAAACTTACGAGAGAACGAGGAAGGCGAGAATACCTTCAATGCTGTGGCTAACAACGTTGGCTTGCATCACACTGCAGTACTGAAAATTTAAAAAAAGCACAAGTTCGCTCGTATAAATACCAATTTCATCAAAAGTTGCATGAAGGTGATATGGAGAGGAGTGCATTTTACTTCCAAATGACGCAAAAATGCAACAAAGACAGGGAGTTTCTAAAAAACATTCTTTTTACGGATGAAGCAGCGTTCACACTGAATAATGAACCAAATGTGCAAAATTGAAGTATGGACACGCGAGAATCTCCACAACAATCTACAGACCAGAACCCAATACTCTCAAAAAGTTAACGTTTGGGTTGGATTATTAGGTCATCACCTTATAGGGCCGTTTTTCTTACATGAAAATTAACAGAGGAGCACTTCTTACAGCTCTCGCAAGAAATACCTCCGGGAGGGACTGAAGTTGCTAGAGACAACCAAGAGATTTGGTTCCAGATGGATACGAGTAGTTGCCCAGTACATAACAGTCGTGATGTGCGTGAATTCTTAAAGGGGATCACAACACAAAAAACAAGTTTGTCTCAAAATGAAGTTTTCAGGTAATTATATTGGTGTGCAATTTCTCGGAAGTTTATCTGATGGGATAAGGAAGTTATGAGCAATAATTGATATGTGTGTGACGTCAAACTGCCAGGTGACCGCGACAAACGCTCGAGTTTTATACGCAGTTTTTTATCAGATTTTAAATTTAATTTTAAAATGCCTTGTTGTAGTACGTACGGTTGTGTTTTCCTCTTTTTATACTTATTTTAATCTTGTAACTATTCCTACGCTGGTACATCACTGCTTACTTTTTTAAATCCAACATAATTCCCGTTTTCTTCGGGAAAACATTGTCTAATTTTATTTACTGCGCATGATGGTATTACAATGCGATTATACCTTCCGATTGTTGCCCATGCATTTATCCACGCAATAAATTGTTTATATACTATATACCGCCAAGTTTTATTTAAAACACTTTCTGCAGTTAGCAATTGCTTCTTAAAACGACTTTGTCAGTTTTAACTTTTTCCACGCATTTATTTTCACTACAACACACGCTTTCCTCATCAGTCAACATTTCTTTACAGTTTCCACATTTACACCAACTAATTTGTCCTGCTCTTGATGTGGTATCTACATCTTCATTAGAATCACTGTCATCACTTACTTCCTCAAAATTTTCACGAGTAGGTTCAAACTGGTAAGGTCTAATAGGTACTGGATTCATTTTAAAAAACTGCAATCTAAATGAACGACTTTAGCTTCCACACTTTATTAAATTTACGATATGTGTCGGAGACACGATTCCCTTGATGGTGTCGGAGACACCAACCTTTCTTGTAAAACAGAGTATTGTTGAGATGATGTCAGATTTTTAATTACTATTGTTTTGCGCGGTTCATATTTAGTACGTTGTTAAACGTTTGTGAGATTTATAGGAACTTGCGATGTTTGCTTTTGTATAATCAAGGTTAAAATTGAGAAAACGGGTGGTTTTGCTTTTGAGTTTGACAATATGAATATTTCATCCCTATGTATTTATAGTAACAATCTCAAATACCTACTGAAAGAATCAGCGTAGTATAACGGGATTGGTATGTATTTTTTCGCAACATGTAATTTGATCTAAGAGTGTAATAAATCGGTTCCTGATATAATGCCGCGCATAGCCACAACACGGCCGCCTGGCAGTTTGACGTCACACTCAAATCTTTAAACAGCAATATTTACATAACTATTCCGAGTATCAAAACGAATTCCATTTCAATGACCTACAAAAATATGTTAAAAAATAAATTACGATTTTTGTGTTGCGATCCGCTTTAAACGAGTTATTCCCAGAAGATATTAGTCCAAATTATGCAATTAACTGGCCTGCTAGGTCAGCCGATCTTTCACCCAACGACTTTTTTCTTTGAGAACATTTAAAATCAAAGATCTATTCTGTATTAACATTTCAAAATATGGAACAATTAAAAAATCGAATTCAAGTCGAATGTGATGGAATATCTAGGCGTCAACTCGCCGTTTGGAAGAAAAGCTCGGACACGTCAATTTTTTTTTCGTCTGGGTTTTATGGACGTTAATTTTAATTTTTTTAGTTTACTACTCTAGGACCTATGACGTCATCGACATTTTTTTAAATGAAAGCCCCTTATTTTCTAGTAAGAAATAAAATGTAATTTTTTTAAATGTCGAGTAGGAAACTAAAAATATAAAATTAACGTCCATAAAATCCCGAGAAAAACAACAAAATTGACGTGTCCGAGCTTTTCTTCCATACAGGGATAATAAAAAAAATTACTTTATATACACACTGTATTAGGCGGAAGCTTTATGACAGGTTAGGCCATTGTCTAGCAGTATACATGGTGATTTATTTGAACATTTGCTCTGATCTGCTTTTTTTTGTTATTTTTGTTGCAGTATCATTTTGTCTTGTTGGGATAATAATTAAAATTCTGTTTCCTGTTTATACTTTTCATGGTTTTATTATGAGTCAATTTTAAAGACAGCAATGACAGATGAAAGACCTAAGTACACTTGTTTGATTTTATAATTATAATTTTTCTAAAACTGAGTTCCAATTTTTTCTGTTTCAGAATTTGGAAAATTCAAAAGCAATGGTATGTACAGATGCAGAACTTCTTTCTCTACAAAGAACCTAAATACACTGCCTCTAAAATAATTAGGGAAGAGAATAATGGACATAACAGATTTAGTATTGTAAATCTTATGCTGTGTCGAACAAATCATCACCCGGTATAATAATATAACAAATTTATTTAGAATATGAATTACAAAACTCTTACAGTAACTTGAGTTACTAAGTTTTAACCTTTTATTGCATTTTCAAATACTGCGTTAATGTTTACCAACTTGGTATACTACTACTAAGAAGCGTATTTTTGATGTTACTAAGACAATTTTGGAATTAAGAACATATGAAATCAAAAAATTGCTTTTTTATCAAACTGTTTAAGTAAGAGTTGTTAGGTTTTAATGAAGGATGGCAGAGGTTCCGATATAGCAAGTCACCTTCTGTTCTCCACCTAACTCGATGATTACATTAAAACTAACAATAGTAACAAAAAAGCAAGATTTCTTTACAAACAATAACAAAAGATGAAAGCCATAGTTCCTGAATAAACCTGCTACAATTTTAGGAAAAATTGTTCTGCAAGCAGTGACAATGTCTAGTCATATATTGAATTATGGAATTTAATAAACTAGTAGCCTCCTTGATTAATACTATCTTAACTGTTGCTGTAGTCAAATATCTAGGTTTAAAAATTTAATATGTAAAATTAAAAGCTGGTAGTAGTTGGATTACATCAATCCAATCCTACATACTATCCACTGCAATACATACTATTATCTGACTCAAGTCCTGAAATTTTCTGCATTTTCTCAATCTTTACAAAATTTTAGTTTCTCAATTAACTATTTATGATTAGAATGTATAAATTTAATTTGTCTCTTAATTTGATTTCATTTATAAAAAGTAATCGAGAACTTCTTCAATACCTCTTCAAATATGTAAATCTTAGTGGGGCATGGTTTTTCATTATAACCTTATTATTAACTAACAAAATAGTAGGAGAACTGAATTAAACTGTAGTACAAAGTCCACTCTTATGTAGGTATTGTTTTTTCCGAGTAAATCCATTTATTAATTCTTGAATACAAGTAAAAAATCATGTTTTTTCATACATATTTTGCTCTAATAAATAAAAACTCTGTGAAAAGTTTTGAAATTGCATATGCTTACACATAAATAAATTGTCATTAAAATAGAATTTACTTGATCAAAATCTGTTCAATAGTTTTTTTGAGACATAAGCTTTCAAAGTTACTTTTACTCAGATAAAGCTATACAAAGTCAGTGTTTACTGTAGTAATGTCTTAATACTTCCTACCAACCTAAGCTATGAATTTGTCTTGCAGTACTTATTACATTTCATCAATCTTTCAGGTAAAGACTTTGCTGCTAAAACATTTACAGTACAGATATCTTGATTTATTTAGGTTAAATAAATAAAGACACATTTACTTTGTACATAATTTATTGAAATGCTTGCTGTGTAAGGTATAACTAAAAAAATAGGTAATTATAACACTAAACTATAATTAGAAGTATGACAATGTAAGATTGCCTTGCCATTTTATTATGAAAAGTCCTAAAGTAAATTGATTACAAATCAAAATGGAAGCAACCTTAGATCTTTACATGAGTAAAATTAACGAAAATGAACAAGGAATAACATGAAAACATCACAAAAAATTATTTTATGCAGGCACAAAAACGTACAATATAATAACCATTGTATATTTAACCACGGTTTAGAATATTACACTTGAGTTTATAATTAAATAAAAAGCGTTTTTCACGTTCACAAGATCACTATATTGTTTAAAAAAGAAAACTTGGAATTTTGTTAACAGTTCTAACAAAGTAATTGCACATCGAAACAATTACTAATTCATGTAAAGTACTTCAATGTCCTTTAATTAATGCATTCAAATTCTTATTTATACTGGCCTACAACTCAATTAACTTCTATGTAACATCCATAAATTCTGGGAGCAAAAGCATTAGAAAAGGTTATCACAGTGCAGCAAATTACCCAGATCTTTTAATTTATTGACCAAGTTAAATAAGAGTGGTTATGGTTAATAGTTACTATATGAATCGCATACCTGGTCATTCAAGACAGGTCACTTGCCACCAACGGCATTTTAAAAATAATTGTTAATTCTTCCAATCAATTAGCTATTAAAATATCATTACTAACAATAAATTAAGTTCCACATAGAATTAATAAAAGACAATTGGAAAATTGACCCACATAGTGTGCCTTCTTTGGTTTCGATCTGAATTCCCAATATGCTTCAGAAACAAGTTGCATATTGTATAACATGAGAAAATTAAAAATGAACCATTTATATGTAAAAGACACTGTAGTACTTTACACATCTCCGATACTATAATATGGACCATTTTGCTGCAAGCTACACATTATTTTCAATGATTACCTAAACCAACTGCTTGTTAGAATAAAACAATCAAACGCACCTCAGTCAATTTTGATTGAATATACAGAACAAAGATTACAATAAATTTGATATCAGGCACTAATACACAAAGTGTAAATTTTGACAGTACAAGGGAAATTATAGGAAAAGAGGAAAAACAGGCATCACTTGATGTGTTGTAATTTATTACAGGGAGATTGAAGGTCTATTTGTTGGCACAGTCTTAAACTCTTCTTAACCATCTTCTTTTGGCGGTGTGAACCATCCTATAAATACAATAATATTGAGTTAACTAGATTATTCCTAAGTAAATATCTGAAACTGACCATTCTTCTCGTGAATTTGTACAAGAGATTTGAAGCTTTGTTGGGCACGAGCAAGGCTGTATTGCCCTTGTGAACAAACTTTAGGGGCTCCGAATTGGATACGTGCTTTTCCTTTAACCAAAGTGGCCGATATCTGCATAATAACTGCTTCTACAGTATATGCACTTGACCACCCTTGTTTTGTTAATAGTTCCATACATATAGCGCCACCCACTAACACATAACCTCCTAAAATATTTTGATAAAGAATTAATATTCATTAATACTCGAATAAAATAATTTACTTACCTGAGATAATTGGATGAACTACTCTAACAAAAGGAGGTTCGAAAGGGTATGTATCTTTGAAAAGCATGTTTAATAATATGGCATCCTTTCCTTCTTTTTCTTTGAGCAGTGCTAGATCATGACTAAGAGGGCTATCAGGATCTACAGCCATAAGTCGAACATTCCATTCATATATAGAATCATTTACTAATTCAATCTGATACATCTTATTTTTAAATGAATCAGATCTGTATATGTCTCGAAGTTCTTTCATCAAACGATCTGTTGCTTGAACAGAACCCGACACGGAACCCTGCATAATTAGAAAAATTAAAAAATTACCAATAACACTGCCTTCAATATCTTAATTATTTTATACTACTGGAGATCAAAGGACAGCTCTGTTACACTAGACTTGTTTAGAAGTTGAAAGATCTCTAGTTTGACCATTCTGCAACTTAAATTTTTACAAAAATTAATTTCAGATTTCTTCGTCCTATTATAAATTTTTTAATAATAAACGACATATACCTGTATGAATATTTATTAGGGTTAGAAATCAGTTGTGTCTATGCCTTTATTCAATACCAAGACACGATTACTTAAGTAATAGTCTATAGTCGTTGAACAAATATTCAAGTTTTTCTCTCTTGAAAAATCTCATAAATAGTAATTATCAACCTTCTTAATTAGTATGCCATTTCATAACAGATAAGAACCTTCCAATACAAAATAAATGAGCAAGAAATGAAGTAAATAAGTAGATTTGAAAATAATGAAGTTCCTATTGGAAAGATTGTGGAAACTAAACTAAATCTAGAGTACAAGCTTTTTCCCTGCTGAAAAGGCAGTCTTTCCAAAACTTTGTAAAAACAGTGCTAGATATTCTAGTCAACATACTATGCAATCAAGTACTCCAGCTGTCTTTTTATTAACTTTCTCTATAAGAGAAGCAAAAATACTTCAGCTTATCCATACCTTGTCATTTCTATTAAGGGTTCAAAGACATTGAACAAAAGATACATCTGGATTAGTTCAATTATAATTCTTTGTACCAAAGCCAGTATGTATACCAACCCATATCACGACATGCCAAACAGTTGTCAATTATAGAATTGAACCTATTGTTACCATTTAGATAAATTCACTGCTGACTTCCTGCTTAATTAGTTAAAGAAATCAATACCTGGATATCCACATATATACTGTTGTTACTATTCTAGAAACACTCGTTGAATAATCTTCTCTGCATTTAACCGAACTTGGAACCTTTGCACAGCTATGCTCATGTATCACAATCCTTATCATCAGTGCCTTCTGAAATAGTCTTTAAAATCTCTCAATGGGTTCTTGGACAGGTTAAAACCGCCCAAGTCAACTCAGGCTAAAAAGAAAAGGAATCTACTAATTTTTGTGAAAAGTTAATTTGATTAATCTGGAAAGAAAGTGACTGTGGTGTTTCAGCATCGTTTTGAGTTTACTAGTAAAAGTGGAATCCTGATCAATCACCACTATGGTGACTTACAATAATGTCTGAACTGCCACAAGGAGTTGAAGCAAAGTGAAGTAGAAACATTCTCGAGACTTTCATTACCATCTCCTAGTGATGGAGTCTACATGGTGAGTTTGAGGATCAAAAGAACCAATTGAGATGTTGATGACATGATACCTCATTACTTTTTGTACATTTCTTTCGAAAAGGATTGGAATGCCAGATACTTCTCAAATACTGATTTCCAAAAAAGCAAGAATGACAGTACTAGAGTTGTCTTTACAGTCAATTTCCTGGGTTGTAATACTATCTGTTTATTAATGTTTCTACATTTGTGTTACTAACAAATATTGGTGAGCTATCTTAGTCTCTGTTAATATGTAATTTTTTATTAATATTTTAGAACTTGTCCACCATTATTTTATCTGAGCAATAAGCAATTGTGAAGAGATCTCCTGGTTGGTTAATGTGTTTCAAATTATGATTAAATACATTTTCAAATAACTTTTGAAAACACCAATACTACTAGTGATAAGAGGCAAACTTCTTATTGAAGGTTCATCATTCAGATTGATCAATTCTTCTCTCTTTCAGAACACACTGGCATATCTATTGATGTTCACTTTGGAAATGCAGTTCAGAAGAGAAAATGTTTGTTTATCAATAATCTCTACAATTATATGTATTTCTTAAATAATAAAACACTCTTGCAAGAAATTTAAAAATTATCTTTCTTTTTTCTTTTTAAGTAGTTGAGCTTATATAAGGTGTCGTATTGGTATAGTTTGGGATGTGATTCTGCATGAAAAAATATGAATAAGTTTCTATAAATCATATATATAAGATGCAGAGTGTCAAAGTTGAACATATTCTTAAATATTCGCCATTGGTGGGAATAGAAGAAAAACATTATTGTTCCAATCTCTATTGGAATTTCTAAAAACTAATGAAAGGATGAATGCACTGTTGTCATAACAGTGGAGTATGTCATCAGAAACAGTCATAAATGTTTTAAAATCTTCAAATTTGGAGTAACATTGGCGGTAGCTGCTGATCACTCCCTTTTCTGCCATCTTGACTAACTTTAACAAAATTTAGCGCCATCTGTGGGTCAACGATTTTCGCTAATACTTAAACTAAGCTCCTAAGTTTTCAAGATAGCAAACAATGAATAACATACCCAAATATGAAAAATTTGTTTTATTAAAAAATAACACATTCTACAAAAGAATAATACAAAATAAACTGCTAAGCTGAGTGCAAATACCAAAACTAACAGAATTATCAATTTCCCCAATGGTGTACCATGTTTTTCTCTGCAAATATCTGTTTGTCTCACTTCTAAATTCTACCTTTAAAAATGATAAGCAATATAAAGATTTGTAGAGTAGTAGTCACCTTGCAGCAACAACCATATAGAAAATTCTATCTCAATATTGGAATATTGTTCTCAAGCTATCAACAAAACAAGAAATTTTGAATGGAACTTTGACACCCTACATTACTGAAATGATGCACTTTAGGACATAAGTTCGTATAAACTTTCCTGCTTATTTTATATCCTTGTAATCTACAGAACATCTTTTCTGGAAATCCTCTATAAACCTATTATACTTATGTTAGTTACAGCAATCCATCTCATTTATTGTTTAGTAACAAAATACAATACAAAATAAAGATTCACTAAATGTTTAGTCAACATTAATTTATATTGGCAGGTGGGGAAAGTAATAAAAATGTATAAACTAATATTCAATATCACAGTAGAAGTCCTAAATATATTCTCAGTAAATAGCAATGATGCAAAACTCAAAGGCGATGCCTTGCTTTATATAGGTTCTCCATATTGTTTTCTAACATACCAGTGAGAGTATAAAGTAACACATATAATTCATATCATCTTTAGAGGCTAGTATATTAGAAAATCCTGAAACATGTCGATCTTCTATTATAAAAGTACATATTTAATTGTTGCAATCATCTTCCAGCATTCGTTTCGAACCGATTTTTTTTAAATGAATACCCTTTGATGTCTTTAGCGATTTTGATAGGCCATGTTATTGACTAAAGACAAGGAAGGATTTTGGACATACCACAAACTCTTATGTTCACTAAACATTGTAGGCGTGTGAAACAAAAACATGTCTGTCATAAATTAATGTATCTGCCAACTTAGATTAATGTCAACTATACATAATAAAATAATTAAATACTTTATTGCAACACTATCATTCCTTATATTACAAAACACTTAAAAAGTTGATGCAATGAAGTGTGAAGGTTTTATGTTTACCTTTAGATAGTCCTGTCTTTGGTTTTGTCTGAGACGTTCTAATGTAGCAAGGTGTTCAACACACATTTCGTCTGCTTTATTGCGACCATCTTCCATTTCCATAGCAAGATCTTCATCAGCATCACTATCACCTCCATCAGCATCGCTATCAGCCATATCAGCTTCAGCTTCGCTATCTAAACCTTCATCTTCCATGTGGTCGCTACCATTGCTTAAACTATCACTGTGACAAAAACACGTTGGGGTATGTAATTAAAACAATTAATGATGATAATTACTAATCTAAAACTGTTTATTTTTATATGAATTTTAAATTAAATCAAGATGTGGAAAGTAACTGCAATGAATTTACTAATTAGTAATTCTTACTAATAATCATAATATACTATCACACACCAAGGACCAAGAAGAAAAAATGGTATCAATAAAGTACCTACCTATAAATTATAAAAGGCAGTGATACTAATTTTATAGACTTTTAGAATATTTACCTGCTGATAGAACAGGTCAATTACAAACAAAGATAACTTGTAATGTATCAAATATTCAAAATGACCACCACTGACTTCTTGGTAATAGAGCAATATTTTAAATATTTTGACACATAAAAATTAGTTTTGTTTGTAATTGATTTTCGTTTTCATTGTCCTTGGATAATTATTAGAATTAAACAAAAACTCTTTTGTTTTAGCAAGCTACTATACTCTAAAATATTACATTTGTAATTTATATATTAGTATCTTAATAGAAAATCAAAATATACTCTATTCCAAATCTATCTGAACAATTGAAAAGCTTATACTAAATTCCTTCATTAATGCAATACATAACTTCTTCTTGGTAAACAGTGACACTAGCAACTTCTACTACTAAAAAGAACATTTGTAGAATAATACCAACCATATCAAGGGTAATTTCACAGAGATTTATGATTATTGATTATTGTTGAGTAAGATTTGGAATAGAGTATAGACACGTGAAAACTAATATTGCTGAACTTGAAATTCAATCTATATCCAAAAAATGTAAAAAAATAGTTTCATTTAAAATTTTGAAGTTGCACACATTTCTGGCTAAAGAGGAAGAGGGATTGTAATAAAAATATTTGTATTCTGCAGCCACAAATACAAAACTTTGTTTCAGTATTCCTAATAGTAAAGATGTTTATACATGGATCCATCTTTTGCTTACCACTGTATGGATAAAATAAACCAATTGTTTAAATTAGAACAGATTAGAAACAATGGAAAAAACAAAATAAAAAAATGCTAAAATTTGACATTTGAATGTTTTAATCCTTTTCAACAATATACCCACTATTAATAATGTAGTTACTTTCTTACCTGTGGGCAAAAGATGGAGCTATGTCAAGGAAAAATAAAATTGAGATACTGGCAACAACACAAAATGCAACACAATTATATTATAAATAATTTACATCCTTAAATTTTCATAAACTCCATAAAAACAATATCTGTTGTCAATACCTAGAAAAGTGTTCCCAGTTTTAATAGCCACTTTATATTTAAGGGTTCTAGTGTGGACTTTCTTAACCAATATACTGAAGGGATCTCATAAATTGTAAGATATATAATGTTGGCTAATTAGAAAGAAGGTATTAAATATCATTTTGTTAGTATTCTCGTTCCTTCAGATTAATGGATATTTGCTAAAAATAAAAATATTTTTCTTTTTATATATGAATATTTGCAACCAATAAAGTAGAGAAAAAATGGTAAAAAATATGCTTAGATAATTCAAGATTAAACATTACAAAAATATATCTGTTGCTTAAGATTCTATGGAATATGGGTACTTTCGGCGGTTAGACAATGACAGTAACATAAGTCTATACAGGGTGATTCTGAAATAAAGGGTATCCTCTTAAAGGTGGATAGCAGTGTGATAGTACATACATTTGCGATAAAAAAAGGTTTGTAAAAATTGCAGTTTCCGAGAAAAAGACTTTTGAAATTTAATCGCTAAGCCAAGCCGGTCCTGCTCTCATACTTTTACTTAAGTAAAAATCGATAGGGGTTGACTGACCCTCCTTGTCATTGGCAGGTAGCTATTTACATATGTAAGGGTCGGAACATGTTGTCACAATCAGTCGGTCTTTGACTTTCCTGAGAGTTTTCCACTCGAGAGTTGGCAGACATAACTTTAATGTATGGAGAATGTCATTATAATGTAGAAGCGACAAAACGACTACGCCGATCGTTTTCCACAACGAAGACAGCCTTCGCGGAATACAATACTGCAAACGATACAACGACTTCGTGATACAGGTAGCACCGTCGCAACATATGAAGGCCGTGGACAAGAACGAGCACCGCACTTTCCTCGAGCGAAAGAAGATGTATTAGATATGATTAACGAAGATCCTACAATAAGTACCCGCGGTATCGCACGCGACGTGAACGTTTCCCAAGCAACGGCGCATCGGATATTAAAGTCGTACTTATTACATCCCTATCACGTACGACGGGTTCAGCATTTAACTGAAAATGACTTTGCACCGAGACGAACATTTTGTGAATGGTTTCAACAATTACATTATTGGAATGACGCTAATCCTCACCTGATTAAGGAAAATAAATTTCAATGGCGGTTTTCTATTAATGTGTGGTGTGGCATTTTAGGAGACACATTGTTTGGACCATTTAAACGGAGACACGTATCTGGAATTTCTAGAAAACAGGTTGCCAGATATGTTGGATGATACTGATCTAGAAACTCGTAGGCACATTTATTACATGCATGATGGAGCCCCTCCGCATACTAGCGTAGGTGTGCAGGGCTATTTGAACGAAATGTTTCCCCATCGGTGGATTGGTCGCAATGGTCCCGTACGCTGGCCTGCTCGTAGCCCTGACATAAATCCTCTGGACTACTTCTTGTGGGGTCACATGAAGTCTGTTGTATATCGCACGGAAGTCGAAAACGCGGAAGACCTTTAACAACGCATTTAAGCAGCAGCCGCAGAAATTCGCAATACAGCTGGAATATTTACTCGTGTGCGTAACAGTTCTCACCGACGCATAGAGGCTTGTCTTCAGGTCGACAGTGGTTATTTTCAACATTTGTTGTAATATTTTGGTAAGTTGCCCGTCTTTCAAGTAATAAGGTGATAACATGAATGCGTAAACGTCGCGATATTCTGTTTAGTCTTTACAAGAAAACGAAAAAAGATTGAATTATGAATTATGGCCCTTTTTCGTGCGCTTTTGAATGAGATTCGCATTTCTGACATTAACAAAAGAAGCTATATTTTCGCGTTAAATAGGCAGGGGTCAGCGACCTTCAAATGTGTTTTTAGAGAAAGAAATTGGAAGTACCTAGTTGTTAGGGTAAAGACAGTGCCTTTGAAAGAAGCAGGTACCAAATATTTAATCTCCAAGAAAACGTTTTGACGAGAAACCTTTTTATAATTCTCGCTTTTTTGGATTAAGAAGTAAACATGATGGGGGGTAAAATAAAGTTGCTGTACTTGCTTAGTTGAAAGACTTACTATTTACTACTTGCTCGAGATAAAAAAAGGCGATAGCTTATGTTAAAAGGAACCGCTATTTCGCCGAAAGCATGGTAAACACACCAAACCTTTCTCGCACTTTAAACGCTTATAATAGTTTTTCTGGTTTCTACAATGCCATAAATAACCTACGGACACGTTTATAACATTTACTTTTTGATCTGTAAACGGAAAAATATTAAAATTTTACTGTTAGTGACTTTTTTCTGTAAAATTCCGAAGAACCAAAAACTTCAATAAGCATTATGCTACATAAATAAAAATTGGTTGATTTTATGGAATTGAGTTAAATACAGAAGCGATAATTAGTAGTATCTTCCATAATGTTTTCTATTCAAACGACTAAATAATAATAAGGGATTAAAATGTTGCTTGCGAGACTGGAGTCTAATTGCTCGTGACATAAATTATGCTATTATCTTTTTACTGTCTTAATACATTTCAACAACCCTGCCTGTTAAACATATCACAATTTCTTTGATCTCCTCAACTTCAGAATTAAGAAGGGAAAGTTGAAAATGTCCAGGGGGTAGCTTATGATGGCATTTATTGTTCATTGTGCTACTACACCTGCGTTAGTTCAAAGAAAATAGGCATGTCTGGCAAATGTTCATTCTTGCACTACAATGGTTTTACAACGACCGTAAATCTTCTTAACTTTCACTTTTTACTCCGAGGGCGAGAATACAAAGAACACTTTCCTTTTTCTAACCAGAGGCGGCTTCAGTATTTAATATTTCGGAAAATTGTCAAAATTTTCAACTTTCACGGAGCCACTTCGTTTCTTCATTTTTTGTCTTCTTTTAGCCTCACTTATCACCTATTAAAAGAATACCCATTATTTCAGAATCACCCTGTATAACAGCAACAAAAATAAATTTGAGTTTATTTCTGTCAGTAGGTAGTTTCTAAATTAATAATTAAGCCTAGGATTTGTATGTGCTTATACATTTCAAAATGTGTTTTTTGTAAAAAGAATCTCTAAATTACACAATTGTATACACTCTCAAGATCACATATGGCATGCACATTAAAAGAAACCTTCATAAATTCAGCTTGGCATATGTTTGCTGCATGTTAAAACTCTTGAAAGTGCATAGGAATCCTAGGTCTAGTAATAATTGTATTGTTAGAATGATTGCAACAAAAATAATTGAAGAGGTTCTTCATATTCGTTGCTCTTACAGAATTACTACTTAACCACGGGAATTACTTATATTCTGTTAAAATTCTAGGCAACCTGTATATGCATCATTTATTTCAGAAAGGGCCCAACAGTTTTTGCCATTTTGAGTTAAAACATATCTTCATGCTTTCTAATGGTAGACTCATTGGTTGGTGCAAAAAGAACTAAAGTTAGGTAACTACAGATACTTAATATTAAATGTGAAATAAGCATCAAAAGTAATGTTGGTTTTTATTGAAATCATTAAAGAGGTCCTTTTTGAAATAAGTGATTCATGTATTTTCACAAATGCTTTGTTTTGTACATACAGGGTTAGCCAAAAGTCTGCAAACAATCTTTTTGTAGCAATACCGATAGAATTAGCGGAATAATAACTCTTGGGGGGGTATATTAAACTATCTTATCTACATTCTGGCAGGAAAAAAAATTAATTCAATTATCCAGTTCCGCGTAATTGATATCGACTTTTTATTTTTATATGGCACCCTAGCATTTTGATGACATTTTCTAAATCTGCATAAAATTCTAGATATGACAGTGAAGAAAAAAATTAAATTAAATAATTCGCTTCGCTATAATAAATTAATAAAGTTTGCAGTTTTAGTGTATTTCAGGTATTAGTGCTTCGCCTACATCATCTAGGTGCATCCTATAGTTGGCGCACAGGAATAGGCGGAGCCATTATTACACTAGATTGACGGCCGTTGCTAATGCCCCGCATTGCCCTACACCTTAAGTGTTGTATTCCTGCGCGCTCTAGTAATTCATTCACTAGACAATGCATGCATTTCCTACAACACAGTAAAAGCATAATTTTTGTTTTTGTATTGCTGCTGAGGTTCTTTCCTTATTCTATCATGTCCTCCATGGCCAATAGATACACGAGTTTCATACAAAATGTCAAATAATTCTTCAAGAACATAGTAAAGCACTTGGTCTTTAACTAGGGCCACATCAGATTTATAGGTTATGTAGTATGTGTACACATCTGCTAGTAAGTGTTAATTTACTTATCAAATTAGTATGTGCATACATTGGCTAGTAAGAGTATACATTTACGGCAACATATTGTTAAGCATATACCAGACACATACCTAAGCAGAATATCTACTTGATTTTGACCACCAAGAAACTTGTTTTCAAAGATGTAAGGTTGTACATCTTTTAATTAAACAATTAACCAAATACACAAAATGTAATTTTATATTAATTATCCAAAATTGCCTTATGGTCTCATTGGAAATGTATTTTGTGTAATTAAAGCTTTTTTTATGCAAAATGCTGTACCTATTATTACCTTTACTGAAGGGGAGTTTTTAAAATGATTTACAACATAAAATCTTAACATTCAGAAAAAAAGATATGCAATAAATGGTATGTTTCTTAAAAGGTCCAGCTCAGGGTAAAATTTATTACCAGAGATTGTGTTTCTCCATAATTGAATGCAATAATATCTATTGTGCCAAACCTTATAAAAAAATGTCATTTGATTAACAATTTCTTAAATAAGTAGTCTAGAAGTTAAGATATTTTCTATTCTCAAATAAAATACAGTAACAAGGTAATTCTTTGATTTTCTTAGACATCTGTTATCAAAAACTGCTTATTTAGTAAAAATTCTTAAACAAAGCAAGCGTAAAGTTCAACTTTTACCCTTTTGGAATTACGTTATTATTATCTGGTAACTTTATGTATGGCTTAGATTAAATCAAAAACAAACTTGACAGCCCTGAAAGAAAATAAAATAAGTAAAAGCATTGCTGTCTCAATGTTCAGAATATAAATTAATAAAAGCAGTGGCTTTTTATGTTTTGATTTCTATTTCTGTTGCTAAAATGAGAATGGAAATTGTGATGTCATTCCAAAAGGGTAAAAATTCAACTATAGTGGCAAAATTATGTAACCATGGCATACTACAACTTTTAAGTGAAAAATAATTTTTCTTTAATAACTTTCAAAAACAAATTAATAACTATTTATGTACAATCTTATGTCTCTGCAAAAAATTCAAAACTAGCTATTCAATGGTATTCAAGTGATGTAAGGGTTTATTAAGAAATTTTTGTAGAAAAACAAAAAAACAAGCTTTAGACTGTCCAAGAATATTCTTTACTGTACCGAGATATTCAGCTTACAAAAAAATTGAAGATACACAACTTCTTTCTAATTTAACTAGTTTGTACATCTTATGGTTTACAAGATCTTTTCAGTGTACCAACTTTAGAAAGTCTGTACAGGGTGTAACACTTAAAGCAAGAATAAAAACTTAGAAAAGGTTGCATTTGAGACTAAATGCTCATCAGATGATCTTATTTTCCATTATACAGGGTTTCTCCTATAAAAGCTGTCTAGTTAAAAGGTCTCTCTTTACCATTTAATTTAATTTTACATATAAGCAGAATTTATTGTTATTACATTGTAATTGCTGACTGCGTCTCAGAAGTGTTACCAACCTAGTAACTACAAGATTTGAAGCTACTAAAATAATTGTAGCACAGATTATGAAATATCTTGAACAGCTCTGGATATTAAATTGGTACAGACTATAGTTGTTGCATATAATAACTACTTATAATAATGCAGGACCAAAAGCAGGCATGAATACAATTGTGAAGTTTTTGAGATTATGTGCCAACTAATTTTTACAGTGAAATTTGTAATTTACATTAGATTTATTTTAATTAAATTAGCAAAATATAGAAATAGACTTCTATAGTGTAAGTCTAGTATAGTTAAACCAGTAATATGTATGATTAGTATAGGTACAGCTACGCGAGATCATTAACTTGACCAACAAATGCTTGTGTTCAGGAGCAGTAATCAGGCTTACAGCACTGCCAGCGTCTATGATTATGTGCTGCTAGTAATCACTTGCTTGCTCCTGATTGATAACTAGATCCCACTTTTTAATATTGCATTTATCTCAGAATTGAAAAACAACCTGCTTTTCTTTACTTAAATATCAATTTCGACGCAAAATGACGTAAAATGCCAGTGACAAACAAATCACTGATGGTTGCTGTCAGCCATCCAAAAACTGTATGGGGCTGTGCCTCCTGTAACCATACTGCTTTTACAGTATAAAATAAATGATTTTTGTTCTATTGTCAGCACCAGTTTTTAACTTGAAGTTACTAAGTTGTAAAGATTAATCAATAAAGTGTAGTTTGGTAAAGGCAGAAATGACCATCTAAGTATTGATTGCACCAATGATTTGATTGCCATCAAAATTGATTGCAAATCAAAATCCATACTTAACTTATGAGTTTTTGATCATCAATCGATTTTGATGGCAATCAAATCTTTAGTGCAATTGAAAAGAATTAATCACAGGCACATTACAGAGAAACCTCTCCATAATCAATAGTGTCCATGCAAAGAAAATGTTCATAATACAGCAGTGCCCACTATGAGAAGGTAACAACTCATGGATTACATTTTGAAACTTAGAAAAGTGTCCTTAATAAAGAGGTGTCCCTTGAGAGAGATTTCACTGTATTGTTTCCATACATCACTTGATCAGAAAACTTCTTGTACACATGGCATCTTGTTTTTGCAAACTTGCAATTTATGAAATAGATATACATCTTCTTTTATTTTCTAATTTAGTCATTGAGAATATGCATGAAACATACATTGGAGGTAAAACAAACGCGTTTGTCTTTTTCTTATCAATTACAAACCATATTTTTCATGCTCTATTAATTGCAGCATTGCATTAGTACTAAATTAAAAATTAATGACGGATGAAAACATAGTTTGCAATTGATAAGAAAGGGACAGATACATTATTTTACCTTCAACGTCACATGCACATTCTCAATTTAGTATAAATTATATCATATTCCTCTTTTAGGTTATAACTTATGTCGACAAGTTTTTAAAATATGAACTTTAAAAAAGCATTTTCAACTTGAAGTTGGGTTTTTAAAAACGTATTATCAGAAATTTTGCCTATTGTTATCTAACTTTGTAGCATATTGGGTATTTTAAATACTTATTTACAAAAGATTTCAAAAGTAACAAATATCAGTAATGTGACAGTAGAAAAGTATGAATGCAATGAGTTTCATATTTGTTTTCAGAAATTCAGGGCATACAAACCTGACGAACAAGAAAATACTAAAATTTGACATTTGAATGTGACTCTTCAAAAATATATTTAGGAAGTTTAGTGTAGCCTGTAATTTTTCATATTAGCCTTTCTAGAATGCCCATTACTTGGCCATCTAATTCATCTGCTGTAGGGCACGCATGGATAAGCAAACTGAATCTTATGTTGGTATTGATGCTCTATTTTGTATGTTTTATATGTTAAATGGTACATAAAATCAACACCATAATGGTGAAGAGCAGGTAAAATATTTAAAATGTGAATGTGTGCCCTCCAAAAGAGGTACTTGTTACATATTCTAAAAAGGGTAATTGACAAGTTTATTTTCATTGGGCAAGTATAGGTTTGTTCATTTCATGCAGTAATGCAACACTTCTTGCATTTCTGGTACTAACCCTGTTTAGCACTTGCACCAAGTTACACTAAACTGTACTACTTCTGTTCACTTGCACTTGCATCTGCACAAAACTTGTTCTCTCTGCTATAGTTTATGTTATCACCTAAACTTGAGCGTTCACCATTTATGCTTTTGTTTCTTTACATGTGATGTTATACTTTTGTTGTTAATTTAATTTATTTTTTCCTATTTTGTTATACTTGTACCTTAATCTGAGTTCATTTGTTTTACCTGCACTAAACTAAGAAG
>VTPC01001791.1:0-17718 GCA_011009095.1 Ignelater luminosus
TATATTACATTTGATACAAACTTATGACTAAATTGCATTGTACAGGTTGAAAATATTTTGTTTCTAAATTAATTACTAAATAATCAAGGAATGACTGACTTGTGCTGAATCTTAATTTGTAGTTTTTATATCTGTTGACATAATTAACTTGTGATTTGAAATGGTGTCATCAATTTGTTATACAATATACCGACAAGTGTACTATGCTTAATTTGAACCGTTACTCAATTACACAATTTCTTGAATCTCCCTTTTGATTGAGATATCAATATGCTGCAGGTATTAGAGTACAACACTAATCTAACCTCACTCGGCCGTTGGCTCGGCGTTCGACCGTCGTGACATCTATTATTGAAACGCGAACCACCCTCCAACAATGCTGGTTTACGAGCTAGTTTCCCGCTTTTTTACGAGTTGTGTTGCTTTATAATCACTATACGCTGATTTTTCCAAAATATTTACATATTTCATAAAAACAACAGGAACTTCAACAAACTACTCAATAGGTAACTAATTAAGGACGTACCCAAGAAACAGCGCCCTCTTTCACCCATCACATATGCACAGAAATAAAAAAATAATACGTAATAAAATTAATAATAATAAATAAACGTTACATTCTTACACCAAACGAGACACGAGAACATAAACAATGTCTTCACGATTAAAAAATGGCAGATTTCTGAAAAACGAATACCGCTGGCTATAATTTTCTTTACAGGAAAATATTTGTGATATTCTCAATTAATCATTCTCAGTTTTTCAAAACAAACCTAAGAAAATTACCGTTTTTATATCGTAAAACATCCATTTCAACACAGTTCTGTGTATGATTCGTATGTTAAAAATGCAAATTTTAACAGCCAAAATGTACAAATCTAGTGCTGCAAAGGGTATTGAAACTTTTTCTATGTATAAAGGACATTAATAAATATATATATTCAAATTTTCAAGAAAATTTATTTTCTAGGTATGTTTGCTTGGAAATGTCCTTAATATCTGAAATGGTTTGTTCAGTCACGCTTTGGGGTTAAAAGAATATATCCATTCTAGTTCTTATGGCTGGCCTATTGTTGATATAACTTATTAGGAACTCCTTATTCTACAGATGCCCAATTGTCAGACTTTGTTATTCAAACTAACAAAAAACTAAGTGCGGTTATAAATTTGCAACAGTGCATACTCTGTCTGCAACTGTTCTGAGAATTGGTTGTTCTCATCATCATTTTTAGGTCAGAAAGTTACATCTTAACTGTAGAGTATGATAAAGAGACAGATACCAACAGTTTATTTGATGCATGTAACATGATTTTAAACACGATAGACCCAGGGAAATTAGAATTCCAGAGTGCAAACATTAGAAGAAAGGTGGAAATCGTTTTAATCATTTTTATTTACATCAGAAAATAGGAAAATATGTTTTGTCCCTATTTTCTAACGCCGCATAAGGTAGGGTGTTCAAAAAACTATAACATTCTGGATTTTTCTCAGTTTTTTTGAAGTACAACCAAAACTGCACTTGTAGTGAAAAATCTTACTATGATGCCAATATTAGAGAGCATAGAATTCTGTGTCGATTGAGTACCTAGTTATTAAATTTTGATCATCGTGTGTAGGAAAAAGATCACATCGAAAATCGCCTACAGAAAAAAAATTCAAATTGAGTAATTGTTATGTATTTTCTTTTTTTTGAATACAATACTTTATTAGAAACTTCCATTAAAATTTTTGACAACTTATACAGAATACTGTTTTTCTGTCGTTACAATGCAAGAATACAAATCAAATACTGATTTAGTCAAAATGATCCGATATTTGTGAAATTCTGCATATAGTCATAATTTCATATTCTGAACACCTTTCCTTAATAATATTTTGCCATATTATTGACCGAAATGGAACTTTGCTTCAACAAAAAATGGTTTTTTCTCAATTGTCATGACTATCTTGGATTATAAAAACTAAAAATGTGCTTGAAATTCTTTTCAGACCAAGCAGGCTGGTATCCCAAAACATCAAAACAAGATTCAAAAATTTTTGATCAATTATACCTATAGTGAAGTCAATTCGGGGACACACTGTATATTTCATTCTTTTTTATTTCTCTTTAATCATTGTATACAGTTGTCTCTAAAAAAAAAGGACTATAGGAATGTGTTTAAGTACAATATGCTCTCTGGAATCATGATCTTTTAAATTAATCCATTTTAGGAAATGACCCTATTCTCTATACTATAAGACTTGGAATTGGTAACTTTCTTATGGAAAGGTTACTCTTCAACGAGTCGTTAAAAATATCCATTCTTTTGGAATTGATATTTAATTTCAGAAGACAAGATTGTAAATCTAAGATGAAGATAAGGATGGTAGGAGAGGTGTACTTATGTGAAAATTACTGTAAGCATTCACATCTACACTACTAAAATAAGAAACAATGGAAAACCACAGAAAAAGTGAATACAGTATGTCCTATTTTTCATGCATTCTAGGGTATCTTGGTTATTATAAGAAGAGATAGAGCAATGGGGTTTACCCATAAGGTCCTAACTTTTCAAGCCAAATTCATTGGTGAAAATGAAATTTTTTGTTTTCAAGTTATAAGCAAAATCTCTCATTTTTTTAAAAGTTCTTCCATTGTTTTCTTATCAAAATAATGAAAATGGTTACCATGAGTTTTTGTAAAGACACTAGCAGAGAATCTAACCACCACCTATGATTTTTGAGTTAGAAACTAAATTTAAATTTTTTTAAATGCAAGAGAGAATTTCAAGAGCTTTCTAATGCTATGTGGTTTGATATATGTATTTTTAGAAATACTGAAGATATTGCCAAAAAACATTAACATAGTGTATAAATAACACAAAAAGTAACATTTTTTACCTAAAATAGACCCTCTAGTTCTTCAACATTGTGACAAATAATGTTTGAAGAGGTTATCATTCTACAAGTAAAGGTTTGTTGCTTTCTGAAAAGTGGTTATCTCAAAAAGTTGGTTTTATTTATGCAACTTTAGTTGCAAGGGGCACTGTACTAATATATTTGACTTGAATGGTTGTCATTAGATGCAATAGTTGCTAACACAATCCATGATACACTACTGAATACTCCTAACCAACAACGCAATATGTTAGAACAGTCACTGTATTTGTTGTGAATTTCATTTAGAATATCTGCCCTTGCAGAGAGCTGGGGCTAGGTTCAATTCCTGCCTCTTCGTATGGTGGAGTGTTTTAAAAAATAACATGCTCCGACAATCAGACTCAGGCTTTCAAAACAATCAATGGCCCAAGATCTATTCGGACATGCCGGCATATATAGAGGGCGTGGGAAGCAATAGCATTAAAATAAAGTGTCTGCCATGCCATAGTTGGAATTATAAACCTGCCAAGTATCTGTTTCTATATACCTAAGCATTCACCTTAGATAATTTATTATCCCACTAGCCTACTTCAAAAATTTGGCATTACAGGACGACAGCGTTTCCGGTGCGTCTGAATCGAGGTGATCGTAAGTGGTTAACTCCAAGGTAGGGCAAGGGTCCTATCAGGACAGTTACAAGTGACTAACTATCAGGATATAGGTACTTTGACTGTCACACTAACATCTATGGTAGAGTAGTTTCCAAATCTCGTTACACGCGAAATACGCAAAAAGGCGGAGCTTACTGCGCAAGAAAGAAAGAAACTTGTAAAAATCATGCCTTTCCAAAAACATTTGCCCTTACGTTAGCGGATATTTTAGGTTAGGTTCAGTTTTGTTTTGAAGGAGAATAAAATTGTTTAAAATTATCAATAGCATCAATGAATGGCAAAGACTCTGGACCGCTAACAAACAAAAGACAAACAACTTAACAACTCAATGCATCAACAGCTTAGACAAGAAGTAGCAACGTTTTTAGCTTGAACTGTAGAGCTGTCCAGCTAAAATCTGTCTTCTGCGCGTCGAAGATCGCTTGTCATGAGATTTGGAAACTCTCTAGTTGTTAATCCTCAGCAATGGGCCAAAAGCTACTAGGGCAGTTCTAAGTGCAATTGTCAGGGCGGCCAAGGTTATCGTTGTTTGCACAGAAGGGGTTGGTAAAATGGACTTAAAGTCTTAAAGTGAACCGTCCTTAGACAGGGGAATGAAACACATTGACTGTTTTTTCCAATGAGACTGTAAAAATGCGTTAGAGACGGCAGTGTTATTCATTGGTGCAGAAATACAAAACTGTTTGGTCAGTTCATTTTGCAAATCAGGATGTGCTATGCATTGCATTGACATTCATCTGCTTGGGCGTGTTTCCAAATTGCTCTTTTGTCTTGTATTGCTTGTGATATGGCTATGGCAACATATGTTCACCTCGATCTTAATGATTCATACATTTTTACTACAATGCAGTATTTAGTTCATACATTTTATATTGGGCTTTGTTTAAGTCATTAGTATTTTCATTCATGCTGTATGTAGTACAGTAAGTTCAAAACAAATCATAAGGGCCATTTTTTACAAAGTCAGGTATAACCAAAAAATGATCAGAGTAAAATCAGAAGCTCATGATCCATGAAGATATGATAGCAACATTTTAATGAAAATCCCTGTACTGGTAGTGGCACTTCAACCCTTATGTTCTTAAAGGTTTGTAATTTGTAAATTTTTTGAATTTTCATGTTGTTAGTCCAAACCTTTTATGTTTTTTATCGTTAAAACTAATTGTAAGGTCATCATGATGGTATTTTATTTTTATTTAGGAACTGAGTACACTTTTATGTAAGTGAGTTTCAACAGGATGGTGCAATCTGTTATAGTTTTACATTACTACTGTACCTTGATTACACAGTTAAGTAATGTTTCCAAGAAGAAATTAAAAATATGGGTCAAGTGATGATGAAACAATGAAAGTCTATACATGTATAGTTAAAAGGAAACAACAAACATCAAGTAATATACCATTTATTAAAATAAATTCATCATTCACAAAAACATGGGTGTGATTATCAGAACAATATTACACATCTAAGTGAATATAATAACATACAACCAAAGCAAATATGCATTACAGAAACATGTTTTTAGTGGGAATTCAAATAACAGATACTATATTTGTTCCCATCAATTTTCAAAAGCACTTATATATCTAGAACATTGTAATCAAGTTTAAAAATAGTACTTTGCACATTTTTGAAATTTTAAAGGTTATGAGATATAATAAGTGGAAACAGAAATTTAAATTTCTATTTCTATTTTGGGATTTATTTAAAGAGGGAAATTTTGGATTTGCAGTCGAGGTCAAATATAAAACATTCTAATAGCAATATCTCAAAACTTGATTACGATAATTGCTCGCATTTTAAATTTTAATATAATTTTGCTGATTAAAAATGAATAGGTTATGTAATGCAATATTCTTTTTCTCATAGGTTTTTAGAGGCAGATTTGCATATTTCTATAGCAGGTATTTCAAATGATTATGATGGGTTTAAATTATAACATTTTTTTGTGTATTTTTATGGTGTACAATGAGTTAAATTAGAAAATAACATGAACAGATCTTGCAAAACATACTTACAGTGATACAACACTTTCAATGGAAACATTTCAGTTTTTTTTTTCTCTAAAAACTATCTTAATTAGCTTTGAATAATAACAAATTTAAATAAAAATTAAGGGATTGGGAGTAGAAAAATAGGTACGTACAATTTTATGGACACATCTATTTTCTGAGTAAGTACCCATTAAAACATCACTATGGATTGAATTACAATATTTATGGAGTATTTTTACATTTTCGAATCGATCTTAATTTATTATAACAAATAAGACTTTAAAAATTTGTGCAAGAAATATTCAGAACAATAAACAGCAGTTTCTTATGATCCATAGTGATATTTTCTAATATAAAATTTTTACTTTCTAACTACCATTTACAATGTACAGCAATTATCATTACAGTAAGTACACAGAGTGGTAGAGAAATAGAAATATAGCAAACATTGACCGAAGTCAATATTCACAGATGATAAATGTATGAAGAAGGTTTTGAATTATAAATGTAACAATTAGGGATAGGAAAATTATAAATAAAATTTAAACCACTCAGGATTTATAGTAAATCCATAAACAGTGAATTGGGGTAATCATATCTGTTTCAAATAGTGAGTGTGGGAATTTAATATTTTAATTTTATAGAAAGAGTAGTTTTAACAATTTTAGGCACATATTGTCTTACTACAACCTTCTCTATGCATCGAAACCATCTGTGAAGTACTCTTTGTCTTACAATAAAAATTTTCCAACAGTTTTAGATGTAATTTACTACTAAAGGATTTCTTGCAGAATTCCTAAACTTCTATTCACACTTCTTAATTTTGTTTTATATTAGGTATTAGACAAAAACAATTCATAAGTCTTAGATAATGATAATTATGAAAAAATGTGACAATTCTTTAAAAATAAAAAAATATTAATTAATAGTAGATTATTAATCTATTGTAATATAAAATTGTAAATTCTAAAATACAAATTAGCTATTTGTATAAAGTAAAAACCTAAAACTTAAATCACAAATAATTTTTGTTTAACACCAACTTGCTATTACAAAAGGATCGGTAACACTTCATAATATCCACTCTGTAACATAAAAACTTATTTCAAATACCAAAACTTTTTATACACATTGTCATTCATAACAAAATTCCAGCAGCTACTACAACATGGCATTTGAAATATGTTTGTCTTTTTATCAAAATGTAAAAATGTAAAATAATTAAAAATTTTTATTGGATCTTTCTAAAATTCATACTAAAACCCAAAAATACACAATCTTTCATTTCTGATGATATAACTTGTGGATAATTACATAAGATTTCTGCTTGCTTATGCAAGTTTATCTACCGCAAAATTGTTGTGCACTTTATTTTACATAAGCAAATCAGTCTTATGCGTATAAACCAGAACTTAAAGTCAAGTCTATTAACTAAATATGTATAAAAATATGAATATACCGTTACTGCTTAAATTTCTTAATAAACAAGCGACTACTATATAAGTAATAATTATAATGTATATTACTTTGAACAGTGGCTAATAAAAAGTAATGATATAAAAGGAAAACACATACTTCACATAGTAATAATAACAGTGATACAGAAACTTCAAAGAACACAATTATATCCACAAGGCAAGGATCTTTCATTTCCAATTATAAAGCTTCAGATATAAACAATTAACAAAGTCAGATTTGCATATTGCTTTTTGGCTCAGAACAGTTTTTCTTCTAATCATTACACTAATAATATCTACCTGTTGGTCAGCTGATTCATTTCGATATGAAAAAATCCGGACATGCCCCTCACATCTTGCTATGAAAAATCATTTGAAAAATGCACAAAAGCAAAGAGATAGCAAGATGGATTTTTTCTCTTAAGATTATTTCTAAGTTTTCGGTTTTTACTACAAACCTGAGAAAATCTAGGCCACATTTGGTTTTACGATTGAAATGTGCCTAGCGTTTGCCTAATATCTAAACTATCTAAATGAATATGATTAAGAGAAAGATAACAAATGCATAAAATAAAAACAATATAATTATGTAAAATATATTTAAAAATATGGCAATTTATTAATTAAACAATTTAATTGGTAATAATTTTTAATAAAGTAGCTATAACTGTTTTATGGAAAATCTACTTGTTATGATATACTAATGGAAATATAATCGTTATGAATCTAAACATGATTTCATGATTATAAGGCATCTTCTTTAAATATTACTACTTCGTTTGATTGAAGATGACATGTTAGCATAATTACTATTATGTTACAAGAGTGTTACAAATTGATGTTAATATACTCTGTGAAACTTCAATTACATCAAAATTAATTCTTTAGTAAAAATCTTAAAGAAGGCAAGCTGTTAATGTAAAATTGTCTGCAGTCTATAATAATATCCTAATAAAAAGCAAGTCTGCATTTTGAACTGTTTGATCAATTTAGAAATATTGTCCAATCTCAATAATATCACTTCTGCTTTATAAATTAAATTGCTTATAATTAATAAATCCAAATAAGGAGTACACTTAAAAACAGTATTTAAATCTGAGTATTCTGACTGAAATTCATGTTTACATGAAATTATCAAGAGTATAATAGCTACCTTATTAAAAAATAAAACTGTAACAAAATTATATTTAAAATTGTGCATCTAACAAGTGAGTAATGTTTCAGGTGAGTTAAAAAATAAATGTGTCTTGTAAAAACCGATTATTTTAGATAACCTTAGTTGTACTAAAGTGGTAACAAAGTATTAATAATTTTTATGTTCCTAAATGCTCAAAATGCCTAGAAGCCTAATTTTTGGTATTTAGAACCATTATGTGTTACCTATTTATATATTATTATTTTTTTTACAAATTGAACACATTACAATCAGCAAAAAGCTGAACACGTAGCAATTGGAAAAGTTCAAGATAAGGTTGCCTGTAGGTTTAAAAACATTACAAAAAAGACTGAACACTACTATATAAAGAAAAATAAAACCAGCACCAATACATTATAAAAAACAAAAATTTTTGAATTGTAGAATTTAAAAGCAATTTGAAGCATTAACATCAAATCATTGAATATGAAAGATGGTATGTAATTGACAAATAAACATAAGAAATTGAAATATGGTTACTGATAAGCAGATTTGATATTAATGCATTAAAAGTAAAGGCAAGGGATTAAGATGACCTTATTTAACAGCTGCAGTTTGCGAGGTGGTAGCTCCAGGTATTTTACCTAATACTTTAGAAAGATCAACTCCAGTTAAGGCATTTACAGCAGGTGGTATTTGACTCACAAGTCGTGAGATTTCGGCAGTGGTACTATCAGAACCTCCAATTAATACAATTTCTTCTGTTTTAGCCAAAGGCGCAGATACTTCAGCAGCAATCTAATTTAAAATATAAAATTTATTAATAAACATGCTATATAGATCAATGATATAGAAATACCTTGGGTAAAGCTTCTAAAACTAGAGACATAATAGCAGCATCTCCATATTGTTTATAAACTGCAGCTTTCTGTCTCATCCTTTCGGCTTCTGCCTTTCCAACACTTGCAATAGCACCTGCTTCAGATTCACCGATCTTTTTAATTCTTTCACCATCAGCTTTAGCAGATTGAATTGTTTGAGTGCTGCAAAAAGCAAAGGAAATGAAAGTTAAAAAGAAAATAATTTTCTAAATTGTAGTTGAATACATTTTTGTCTTTTTATGCTTCATAATGTAATTAATTTTGTCTGACCAACCATTCATATACCAGAAGATGAAGCATTTAGAGTTCATACACTAATCCATAAGTATATAAGTCTAGTTAGTCTGTAAACTCTTTAATTCTTTATCTATGTAAGAAATGTAAAAATAAAAAGAACTGCAACAGCTTTATCCATATACAGTGTGTCCCAATTTTGATGCTCACTGTTGGGATCTCGGAAATTGTAAGAAATACGAAGTCGGTTAAATTAAAAAAGTTTTGGCTATTTTGCAGATCAGTTTACTTATGCTTTTGCTTTTTCAAAAAAGTTCACGGCTTACTATATATTTGCTAAAAACGAAATTATCTTATTATTTTTAAAGTGAAATATCTCAGGAATGAGCAAAGATACAGAAGAACAGCAAAGAGGGTGTTTTAGAGAATTTACTCCGAAACACAAAAAATTATTTTCGCAATTGTCTTTTGGTTTCTTTCGGCGGTGAAACGTAAATCCAATTTTTTTCTAATGGAACGCCTACTTGATTTCCATATTACTGAACTGCACGCCTTAAATGCTTTTCAGTGATACATGGTTTGACATAGCTATTCTTTTGTTTTACTGAGTTATGAAGTGAAAATCATTTTTCATCATAGTGTGCCATGACATCTAACACACAAAGTCGTGGAGTTTTATCAAAGAAATTCATTTGTTGTGCAAAAATTGCTAAAACAAAATAAATATGCTTTTATGGGGTATTAGCTGCTTATTTGGTGCTATATGTTAATGCTCAGTAAAGTATCTTAAAAGCGTCTTTTGTTTTGTTTTAGCAATTGTTACATAACAAATGTACTGTATCTGATAAAAACCAATGATTTTCATATGTTTAAAGCCATGGCACACTAAATGGGAGATGCTTTTTATTTAAAAAAAAAATAAGATAATTTCATTTTTAGCAAATATCTAAGTAAGCCGTGAACTTTTTTGAAAAAACAAAAGCATAAGTAAACTGATCTCCAAAATAGCCAAAACTTTTATAATTTAACCGACTTTGTATCTCTTACAATTTCCGAGATCCCAATAGTGAGCATCAAAATTGGGACACACTGTATGGTTGCTCTTACAAAGATACTTCTGTTTGCCATGGACTTTCTTTGGCATTGGAAGAAAAATTAAGAGGTCAAAAGGGATAATCGATACAGCAAGATGACTTGATATGTAGTACAGTACAGCTATTAAGAAACGTTTGTGTTATTTAAGGATGTTCCCAAGAAATAGCGCCCTCCTTCGTTCCGTTGCATATGCACAGAAATAAAAAAATAATAAGACGTAATAATATTATTAATAATAAATAAACGTTGTATTCTTACACTAATCGAGACACGAGTTGTTTATGTTGGGTTTTAGTGTTTTGGAGCATTTCTTGAGGTTACATATACAGTGTCTACCAAAGTGAATCATTTATGGAAAATTTATTTCCGGCATGAGGTTTTGCTTGCTCCAGAACCAAAAATGACCTAATGAAAAGTAATCACGTGGTCTCCCTTATCTGTCAAATTTGACATTTTTAGAGAAAATGTCTGAAAAATGAACTTATTTGACCGAATTTTGAAAAAAGTCATGAGTCTTTTGTAATTCTTTACCCGCATGCAAATTTTCAAAAGCCTACTATGATTTTCATATTTTGCCCTTTACTTCGCTTTTCCTTATTTGTTAATCAATAAAAGTCGATCCAATCTGATTCAAAACAATTATTGAAAATGACGTCCTGAAACTTGCCAAATTACTCGAAACGTGACTTAATTAATTTAATGGAGCAATTTTAAGAGACAGTTTAGAAAAAGTAATTTCGATCCAAACGGCGACTGCGCCATGCAACTCCGATCTACTATCAAAGGTTCGTTTATGGCACAGCTTTGTATCTTCATGCCTAGTAGAAGCCTTAAGTCTTTCGTGACCTTTTTGAATAAATGCGGATCCCAAACACAGCGTGTCTGATGATTTACAATAATCTTTGGGAGTCAAGATAAATCTTACTTACCGTTTGCCTTCAGCAATCATCTGAAGTCGATAACTTTCAGCTTCAGCAGGTAAACGTACGGTAGCATTAAGTTCAAGTTCTTTACGCTGAACTTCTTGAGCTTCGACTTCAATTTGTTTCTTTCTTTCGACAACATCGATTTGTATTTCTTCGTTACGAATCTTCTGTCGAATCTTAGCGGCTTGCAGTTCATAAGCTAATTGGGATTCGGCTTTCTGTAATTCAAGTAAATCCCTTAATTGCTGTATGATACCACATTAGAATTATTTTTACTTACGGCAGTGTTGATTTCCTGATCAAAGTTTGCTTTTTGTAGCTTGAACATTCTCGCGTTATCTTCTATTTTTGTATCGGTGGAGTATTTAACATCCATAGCTTGCTTTTGGCATTCAGCTTCCTATAGAATCAAACATACAATTTAATGGAAGAAGAAGGATGCATTTTAGAGAAATCTTACCCTAATTCCAGCGTCTCTATTGGCTTCAGCTACTCCAGCGTCGGCATCTCTCTTCACCATGGCCGTCTGTGCTTTACCAAGGGAAGAAAGGTATTCTACATCGTCATAAACGTCCTTGATGGTGAAAGAAAGGATTTCTATTCCCATTCGGCCGACATCTGGAGCAGCAACCTCTCGAACAAGGGCAGCAAATTGATCTCGATCTCGGTACACTTCTTCTACTGTAAGAGTTCCTGCAAGTCAAAGAAATTGTTGTTTAGCATTTAAAAAAAGATTTGACTTAATATTCTGTACCACTATCTTCTTATAAAATAGAAATAAATTGATATAAGAATCGATCTTGAAAGAAATAATAATTTACTTTTAAGAAAGACGTTTTGGTCCTTCCAAAATGATACGTTCACTCTGGTGTATCAGAAAATAGTGTCAGTATATTTCCGAAGAATATGAAGAAAAGTTTCTATAAAGTATGTCCTAAAATGCAGATTGTCATAATTAGTTAATTCCTCTTTAAATATTGGCCATTGGTGCTAAAAAAGGCGTTTCATTATAATAATCATTCCTAAATATGATAAAATTGTGTTTTACTCAAGAACATCAAGAGCATCCTACGAAAAAATACAACAGCAACCTTCTCTGCTAAATTGAGTGTAGATAACAAAACTAACAGAATTATCCATTTTTTCGCAAATATCTGTTCCTCCCTAACCTCCGCTCCTGAAAGTAATAAGCACACAGGAATAGTAACAATCATGTGAAAGATTCCATCTCATTATCGCACGTTGTTTTCTAGATATCCAAGTAAAAAAATTGAAATTTTAAAATATCCACAGTGTCGGTTACGGTCAGGAACGAAATTCTTTTTTCCGTATAACTCGTTTGAGCATCAAAATTTAGCGATTTTAGTATTATAATCGTAAAATGGCAATGGTACTGATGTGTCTTCTAGTTTTTGTTAACTATCAAAACAAAATCAATATAATCTCGATTTTGGGCAAATTGTAACAAATTGGACAGTCACGTTATGCTTCAAATTTCATCAATTTATCTCTATTCTTTAACATATTAAGCGCCAAGGCAGATACCGGTACTTGCTCATAAGGCTCTTCATAGGGTAATGTTATCTATGGTTGATCGGTCACATTTATTACACCTGTGAAGTTTCTTTGTGTACGTCATGACCAAGTGTAATTGATTAGGTGTGACTGCTTATTGAGTTTGCCGTGGCCCTGTAGATTGTGTTGATTTTCGCTTATACGATAAGGCCATGACAGACACTATTATCATTGCAAAAGAGAAACTTCATTAAAATTTCTGCATTTTTGCTCGTAACACTCACCGTGTAACGTACAAGCACTGAGTGTAACCGTTTGAGTGGTATGACATTTTAGACAGGAATACGCAAGTTTAGGTAAGAATTTTGTGTGTCTGCCACTGGTAACTGCTACGGCCTTGAAATAAACTAAAATTCAGTGATCGTTGTGATCTCAGAAAGTCTAAAACCATTGTAGACACCGTGTCCGTTTCGTTTGTTTGAATTTTTCTTTCATTGAGAACTTGAAGATTAAGAAAATTCTTGATGTCATCAATGTAAGTCATTGAGCAAAATTGCAATCTGTTAATGGTGCTTGGATGATATTTACAAAATTTAGCTTGGCGTTTAATGTGTTGATTATTGTGACTTGGCGCCTTCTTTAGAGGGCTGTGGGACTTGGGGAGTATTTTAGAAAAATAAATCTTATTGTAGCTTTCGTCTTAAATTAACGTCTAGAATATTCCTGAAGGGGCGGCCCGAAATTATGGTACACCCTGTATTTATTTAAGAAATTGGCTTACGTATGATGAAAATCTTGGGGGAGCTAATTCGGCTTCATAGTACCGTCTTAAGTTTTCATTATTTAAGGTTTGACTGTCTGAGATAATTTTATATTTCTAAAACGTCAATCTTTCTAGAATATTAATAAACAATAAACAATTTGTTTTATAGATGTTATGATTATTATTATTAATTATTATTATAGATTCAAAGTTGAAGAAGTAAATTAAATTGTTTGGTTATATTTATCAAAATTCAATTGTTTTTAATTTATCTCTTTATTGCATCTTTGCTTGCGTCATTATGATGCGACGGATAAGATAACTAATTAAAACTTTCGCCTGTTATTGTGATTCTCATTGTATGACAGTCTTCACTTTAATTAAATCTAAAAATAACCACAGGAAAATGAATATTTAACTGTCACTCAAATGAAAATATACAATGTGCTGTTAGTTAACTATCTAGAAATGGAAAAATATTGATGTAGCTTGATGTATTCTGATGATCCAGTTGTCTGGAAACATTCAATGAAGGTAACAAACACCATTACAAGAAATCATATCAACGTCCTTGCATTATACGGATGAGTTATTCTTAAAATGGAATTTTTTGAATAAAATGGCGAGACTTTCATTCATTCAGAAATTCTATAACAAGTGTGATGATGTACTTGCATAAAATCCTGCCAAAGCTTTCGAAAACAGGCCTCAGATAACAAAAACTCTTTTAGATACCATAGAAGAAAAGAAAAGAAAGAAAAAATAAAATTGAGCACAAACTGCACTCCTCTGAGCTTTGTTTTGATCAGACAATTCATGGGGTACCCAAACCCCAGCTCTGGACACCTTGCTGATCTCATGGAGGTGCCGGAGGACAGTTGTTGCAGATGTTCAGAATATTTCTGCCAATTCTTCGGCCGTTTGACACGGATCAGCTTCGATGACGTTCTTCAGGACATCGTTATTCAACTCTCGCGGTCTTGCACTTCGGGCCTCATCTTTGAAACTAAAATCTCCGGATTTAAACTTTTGAAACCATACTTTGCATTGACTGACACTTATAGCACCGGGATATATGGCACAAATGTTTCGGGTGGGCTCGGCTCCAGAACTACCTTTCTGAAACTCATATAACATTATATGCCGGATATGGGTCTCATCGAGAATTTGATCACTCATTTTTCCGCTGACAATTAAAGAAACGTTTCTTATTAAAAAATTAATGTCAAATAACTGTTATATTGAATAAAAAATGAATCACTTTTGTAAACTACCCCTTATTACTCATAATTACTGTCAAAAATAATGTTTTTATAAACGCCGATTACTTTAATTTTGACCTTTAGTTAATACCTACAGGTCAATTTTGCACATTTTTGAGTATATTTGAGTCTATTCGATTTAAAAAATTACCTAGTACGACAATCTAGATCTCCAACTTTACAGGAAGCTGCGATGGGATCTATATTTTAACTTTTTAAAAAGCAAATCTAAAATTGCAAAAACATTTCAAATTAGTAGGAACGTGAATATTCGTCCGCATTGTTACTGAAATATGCTGTACACTAAGGGTTGATTTACAAGTTAGTTTATGTTAGCGCATTTCATTCTGTATGTATGGAACAATACAGAAATAGTCCCAGGAATTTCTCTGAATAGTTCGTATCCCTAAAGATATCTCTGAGCTCTAGTATTATGCCAAGGCCTAGAACTGGAAATTTCATTAGTTTCGCGGTAAATCGGTCGTGAGAATAAACAAACGAAAATTAGTTCTCAAACTGAGAAAGCTGGACACTTGATCTACGGTATCCACTTATATTAGAACAAATACTTTAAGTTCAAATAGCAATATAAGCTTCAAAGCTGGAGTATAACAAAATAGCTCCGATTTTAAGGTGTGCAAACAAAAGCATTTCAATTGGGTTGAATACATTTTGCAGTGCTCGGTTTTGGAAAATTGATTTCGATATGAGATGTGAATTGACTTCAAATTGGGTCGATTTCGTATAAATAAAATGCGATGGATGTACTTTATTCTGTAGTATACTGTATTTGATAGGCACTGTAATTAATTAAATTAGAGCCGTAGAAGAGAAAATTTAATTACTGACAAGAGAAACAAAACACAAACAGTTTTGTTTTAACTCCTTAATAACTTCATTAAAATTCTAAAGTTTTTAATTAACAGTTTGTTTAATAATATAACCAACCTTGTTACAACAGCATAAGTAACCCCAACAGTCAAACCGATGTTCAAAGCACTCATCCAAAACAGCGACATAGTTAAATAAATTAAATAGTTCAGTCACTATTATTAACTTATTATCTTTGCACTTTATTAACTTTTAACACTTAATAATTTCGTTTCACGCCGAAAACGAATTAAAAGATAAATGTTTAAAAGATAATTTTTTAAATTTAAAACACACTCCTAAAAATAAAACAGAATTGTGAGATTAAAGTTGTTAAAAATAATATTGTTATTTATTCAAGTTGATATTGTTGCGAAGTGTGATGCAATAATAATTATTATAATAAAAAACCACACTGATATATTTCAAAAACATCTAATTATTATATTCATTAAGATAATACTTTGAGTATAGCAAAGAAAATTTCATAGTATATGATAAGAACTTCTGAGGACTTATTAAAAACGTTTTGAGTACTTAACCATCTCCCACCACAAAATTAAGTTACCTACGTAAGGAATAAATCGTTTATTAACGTCCCGCTGACATGGTAAACAATTACCTTCTGTGATACTCATAACCTTTATTATTTATTATTTCAATCAACTTGGTGAATGCATTGAAAGTTGCATTTGCCATAAGTTATACAATAATTATTCAATTAAAATTTTTGCATTATTATTCATGCCAAATTTTTTCATCTTATAAATTCGACATCTACTTCCTAAACTAGTAGTGAAGGTTTTAAAAAGCAAATTGGGCGCAAGGACTAAAATATAAACCACCTGTTATATAAAGTTATTTTTATGACATTTAAAATCTATTCTATTCCAGTTATTGTTTCTAAAACTTGCATAAAATTGAAGGTGCTTGTTGCATCATTTTGTTTTGTGCTTTGTCATTTAAAAATCCCTACTGCCAATTTCCAGCATTGCAAAAGCATACATAAGAAGAAATCTAAGTAAAAGTGCTTTCCAAAGAATTATGAATCAGAAATACGTATAGGAGATCAAACCACCTATAATTTACGTAGGTGTGTGGGATAAACCCGTATTTTTAATTTTCTCCCAGTAAATAATACATACATTTAAATCTAGTTTCCAGATTTGTCAAACGACTTTTTCAAATAAAATGGACATTATTAAAATATGCACGAGTAAGAAAAATAATTTTTGACAAAAAAGCGTTTCTTATTGCTTACAACATTGTTGCTGTAATCAAGACAAAACAAAGCAAGCAAAAACTTACGACCAGCAATTTGCTGAAAGGAACCATTAAATGATAACAAGTAGCTTTAAAAATGCTGTCCTATCTTTTGCATGCATCTTCTGCTGTTGAAAAAACAAATAAGTATAGATATAAAAAGTAGTCACGTACGCATAATAATTAAGTTCGCTCTTTCAAGCTAAATAACGTTTCGCGTCAAAATATTGACGGCAATATAATAGATGAAACTGATACGAAGCAGGTGCACAATCGAGTAGAATCAAGATTTACGAAGTTTCTTTTTTTTTTCTTGAAGTTTGTTGTTTTGTTTTCTAAGGAGAAATGAAGAGGTGGCGTTCAAGTACTACAAGAATTCTTAAAGGAATACCCTCTTTATGTAAACGGGAAATAATATCTAGGACAGATGGATTTTAATTGGCAAATAAGTAAGTAAACATAAGTAGGAGAGGGTCAAGTTCATTTAAGTCCGCAAAAATCGATCGACTTTAAACTTGTTTTGTACTATATTAATTTCGTCAACATAAGAATTATCGCAATAAAGATGAACCTCTTACATAATAATTTGTTATTTCAGAATGACTTATTGGAAAAGCAAGACTGTATCTGCGGTTCATTTTTGATAAAAACAGACACAGTGTATTAGAAATATTTGAAATCTCCGCCTTATTTCTAAAAATAGCAAACTTTCGTCAAGTTTTCAGGGTTTCCAAAAAGCAAAACCAATCATTAAGAACAAAATTGTTTTAAAAATTCAGAGTTTCACACATCT
>VTPC01001791.1:22718-41133 GCA_011009095.1 Ignelater luminosus
TTTGAACATTTTGAAGCTGTTAAAGTCCGAATCAAACTGCCGTTTGCATGCAGACATCAAAAAGGTGATGTTATCAGAAGCAAAAACTTCCAGAAATCCACGTATGCATTAAAATAAATGCCAAATCTTAAGAGCCTGTTAAGATCCGGATTACCAAAACCTCTAAAATCCCGATTACCGTGAAATCTGGATCACTAAAGTTCGAATTATCGAATCACTACTGTATTACGTTTGCAACTCTACTTTACTGTAATTTCCCCAACTCTTCTTTAAAAATCGTGTTTTTATTGTTTTAGTATCTTGAGACATTATCATTATATTATTTTCATAATTACAACTAAGATTCTTACCATTCTACAAAACTTTATAGCTCTCAATCCCATCTGTGATGGAAACTAGGAGGGGGTTTGACTAATTTTGTCAGTTTTAAAATTTTTATTTAATTGAGGAAAACCGTTGTTGTTGCAAAGTGTTTTCATCTTTTTTTTGGTCTTTAGTTTCTGGCGTGGTACATCTGAAATTTTGATTCAAACTTTAAATTTTAACTTTCTCAGTTGTTAAAAGCGAACAATTATAAATTTCCCTAAAACTCACCCGATCCTATCTAAATCAACTCTAGATAGTTCTTGATGTTTCCAGTCAGTCTTTCCTTTTGCAATCAAAGATAATCAAAGTCATGAAAGTATTATTCATCTTCACCAGTTTTAAGAAGACCGTAAAATGTTCCCAACGATATTTACCACAGCATGAAAAGCATTCTCAACACTGAGATTCCAGCTCCACAAAAACATACCGAATCTGAACATTTTTGTGCTCTTGAAAAGATTTGATTTTTGATCGGTCTTTGGCTCTTAAATAAGGTAATACAAAAACTACTATCTAATTGTCAACAGATTTTGGCCTTCTAGTTTTTCGTCAGGTTCCTAGGCATATTCTATTTTTCCCGGACATGCCCTTTTTTCCAAGGTGTCCTGGAAGGTCCAGGATGATTTTTAAAGTGCGTTCAGAATTCTAAACTGTAGCAGAAAGTTGCTTAGAGCTCGAAAGGAACTTCTTCGTGTCCGATTTGGGGTTCGAGGAGAATTCCGATGTTTGATTACCCCTATGAACAAATCTGATTCTCTAGATTTGTTCTAGTTCTTAAAAGAAGTTGTTCTAGCTACGTGTAAAAAAAATTAGCAACACTACCTAGATGAAAGATCCGCATCAAAATATTCATTTTGTGTTTGGTTAAATCGGTTTCAACAATTAAAGTAGAAGTTAGAAATTCTTCAAATCACGGTATCGGCATTATATACCCTGATACCTTTTTAATCAATTAGATAGTACTTAACCAACTTTGAAGTATATATGCCTAATATCGTTTGGCATCAAGTTGTATTTTCAATGAACTTGAGATTCATATTGTGTCTTAAAAATGAATAACCAAAACAAGATTTTTGAAAATGTTGGATTTCCTGCACAACAGCACTATTAGTTGAACACAGTCTGTTAGAAAAGAAAAAAAAAGAAAAGTTTTTTATACTATAGTGTGAATGCCAAAAGTAATAAAAATAGTAATTAAGCTTCATACGTATATTTAAGAGTCGTTTCCCTATAATTATGTGGTGTCTCAGATCAGGACTTTAAAAACAAGAGCAAAAAATTTATTAACTTGGCGAGAGGTAGGGCGCAAAGCGTTCTGTTACTGAAACATACAGAGCTAAGGAGCTGAAACTTAAGTATTGATCAGTTCAGCATAAATCATAATCCTGAAATGCTCATGACTAGCCCAAAACGTCTAAGTTGTAATATCGCTACGGAAACATTTCTACAAATTAGTCTTTATACATTAAGTTTTATAATTGATCCACTGAACTACATTATATGATGTATATGTCGTTAATTTCCAATTGCTCAGCACTGTACATTTCTCCATAATTTTGCTCCGTAAATGTATTAATTTGTATTCGGGGATAGTTTTCAATCTTAATCCAAGTAATGATGATCAAATTGTAGTTTTGGCTGAACGCTGAACCGAAGTATGCCTTAAAAAGGCTATCTACGAATAGAACAGTAATTTTGGTCTTGGTCTTCATCAAGCTCTTTTGCTGTCCATAATGCAAATGTAATTGAGGTAACATACTTTAAGCCCAAGTAACATCAATAAGAGCCTAAAGATTATTGACCATTAAAGAGTTCCAAGCAGTTATGTAATGTAATGAATATCTCAGCACAGCTTATTTTTGAATTTTTGTTAAATTATCCCTTTTCCATGTTTACAGTGCAAAGCTGTATACTAACACAATATAAGTCAACTTCGTGGTACACACAGTATTGTCTACCGGCACATTATTGGGCGGACTGTGGTTTATAACTTTTTGAAACAATCAGTGGAGTAATGTGAATAATTCTGAACTTTCGGATAGGAAGACAATGTAATAGATACTTCCCTTAATTATGTTACTTGTTACCAAAAGAGATCCACATGAGATTTTTAAAATTGGTTGGTTTCATAAAGTCGTCATGCAGGGACAACTTTGATTCTTTGTTTTTTCTTATGGCGTAGGAAGAAGAAAGGAAGCGCTTTTCATATCTGAATCATGTTTAGAACTAAATATTTTGAATTATTATTATCATTTGCAATGGGTATTATCATCCGCAGGCAAGCAAGCCAAGGTGATTGATTTCATTTGATGTTCTTTGATCACTAAATGGTATGACGTACAAAGATACGAAAATTGCTATGGGCAATCTATGGTCTCTAATGGTCCCTAAAAACAGGGATGTGAAAACTAATGAATTAAATTAAAATTTCATTCCGGTACTTCCTAATAATACAGATGCAAAAATTTTTAATGAAAGTACCACAATAGAAAAATTGGTGTAGTACGTAATAAGCTAATAACTAATAATACAAAATATAACAATAATTCCATGCAGCTGAAAAGAGCATATACATAGGTGTATACCTATGAAATGAGACTTTTTTTTTCAATTTTAAACGTTGATTAACAAAAAATGGTTACAAATTTAATCTTCAAAATAATAGCCATCGCTAGCGACACATTTTACCCATCTCTCAGGCAATTTGTGAATGCCGCGCCAAAAAAATTGGCCGTCTTTGGCCGCAAACCAATCATCGAGCCATTTTTCGGCTTCTTCGTGAGAATTGAAGCGCTGCTCGGAAAGTGCGTGGCCCATCGATGCAAACAAATGATAATCGGAAGGCGCCAAGTCTGGTGAGTAAGCCGCATGCACCAGCGGTTCCCAATCGTACGTCTCCACCAATTCCCGGGTCGCTCTTGTTCAATGTGGTGGTGCATTGTCATCAAGAAAAATTACTTCGTGACGCCGATCGGCATATTCTGGGCGTTTTCGGTGTATAGCGCTGTTCAAATCGGCCAATTGTCGTTGGTAACGTGCACCGTCAACTGTTTCACCTGGTTTTAATAGCTCGTACCAAATCATACCATGCTGATCCCAGAAAACACACAGCATTGCCTTGCGGCCGAAGCGATTTGGTTTGGCCGTTGATTTTGGCTTGTGGCCTGGCGGACCATACGATCGTTTACGCTTGGGATTGGAGAAATACACCCGTAACGATTCGATGCAAAAAAGACTTCCTTTTGAACCGGGAGAGCAGCATTTCACAAGTGGTTTTTCGGTTCTCTTGCTGCCTTTCAGTCAGTTCATGCGGCACCCATCTTCCGACCTTTAAAATCATGCGCATGTCTTTCAAACGTTTGCAAATGGTTTTTTGGGTCACTCCCAACTGCTCTGCCATCATTTCTTGCGTTTGACCATCATCTTCATTCAACAATGCTTGCAATTCGATGTCCTCAAACTTTTTCGGTGGCCGGCCACGTTCCTCGTTCTCCACGCTAAAATCACCACTTCGGAATTTTTCAAACCACCTGAAGCACTGTGCTCTGCTTAGAGCATGTCCACCGTAAGCTTCTATAAGCATTTGATGAGCTTGAGAAGCGTTTTTCTTCAATTGATAACAGAAACGATGTCCGCAAATCGTAGTTTGAAGGCACGAAATTCGACATTTTTAAGAGCGAAAAAAATGCGTTGTTGTATGAAACATCACAAACAATGAATTGAATATTGTTGACAGATGACAGACGAAAAAAATAAGACATTTGGGACAGTTTAAAAATACTCCTAGCGACATCTGTGGTCTAATAGCTGAAAGTCTCATTTCATAGGTATACACCTGGTACGTATGCGGAAGAGTCTGCATTGCAATATTTAGTCCATCTTTTGTTTGATGCACTGATTTAAATATTTTATAGCAAAAGCTACCAAGCAAAATAAAATACAGAAACGACTACCGATTATCAATATCATTATCATTTACATAGTCAATTTAATTAAGAGGATAACCTCTCATCGAGAGTTAATTTTTCTTTAAACTTTTGTTACTATACACTACCGTGTTAGAACAAGGTAAAGGATAATGAGAAATCCTTCAAGATTACTACATACATCAAAATGTTCTGTACATACATATATGTAACTGTTACAGCCATTAGTATCCCACATTGCTTGTTTATAAAAATATAATCAATGTTACAACTTAAACCTGGAGTTTCTTCTTTCAAGGAAGTTAACCTAGTAACAATTCGTTTTTAAGTCTACATAGAATAAATAAAATCAGAATACACCAATGACGTTTTGATCACAATGGTTATCTTGCATATTATATCGTATGCCAAGGGTTGGAATACAATTCTTTCTTTACGTCGTTATTTAAACTTAGGAATTACGAGAATCTTATCATCCGACTGATGGGCCAAAAATTCAGATTTTGCAAATTAAGGAAGTTTTTTATTATTCAAATCGGAAGGTTAAAGTGTACACAAATACAACCTTACAAGTGCAAATTTTAATTAAGGGGGTCAAGTTTAATTGATAAAACATAGAAAGAATAAGTAATGATCATGATGTGTATGTATATTTATTGCATATTTTTGTATGTACTTGGAAATAGTCATTATAACATTAAAATATGAAGCACGGAGTCGTTTTATGGTCAAACATGTACACGGTACTTTTATGACTTGCAATTTAAATATTTAGTGAAGTCGGTACACGGAAAGTTAGAAAGAGTTCACGAAAAGTGTATTTGAAATTGTAAAAAATTACCTAGAATTTTAAAATGGAATGGTCATATCAAAATGAGAAAAATACATGAAATACAATAGCAAATTAACAAGGTTTTTTCCGTAACGCTAAGAATTAAATTACAAATTATAATTTATAAGGTAGACACACATGCACAATAATTTCTTTCCGAGAGGACACGAACTTGGGATTTCATGAAAATAGCAATTTACGTGCAATTTACCTATTATTCCAGAAATAATTCTTTGTAGACACAAGGAAGAGAAAAATAAATATAATTGTGGCTTAATTCGGTGACAAACATTAAATTTAATACACAATTTAGTAATTGTATTCAGGGTCAATTCATTTAATTTTCATTAATAACAAACGAAACACATGATACTATAACAAAGTACATTCTTTAAATATCTATTCATTAGATTGATTATTATTATTACAAATTACGAGAGCTAAGTATCGGAGATTTATTACTGTTATTAAACGTTTGGGAATCATATTCGCAATACAGGGTGTTTCATGACTATCGATCTAAGATATTTAATTACAACCTTCTTGTAAATTATAGAATTATCTCCAATTATAGAGCGTGTTCTCTTAAGTGTTTTATATAATTCTCAATAACCAAAAACTGCAGTGCGGTTTTTACGTTATTGCCAAGTAGTGCACTGTTTATTATTTATTCCTGTAATTCAAGTGCCTTTAAAGGATCTAAAATTATATGATTTCTAAAGTCAATAAGTATCACGAAACATAGTCTAAACAAAACTAAGGATATTACTATTCACTACTGTTTAATGTTTTTCAAAACAAATTTCTTTAATTACCTAAAATGGCACGTAGATGACCTTCGAGAGTTTGCAGGATGGTCAGTTTAATTTCCTTAACCGACTTTCCCAAAAACTGTTCAGAAGCAGTATGTAGCAATTCGTCAGCTTTCATTATCTTGCATTGGGCTACTCCTGTCACAGTTAAAGGTACACCTTGGGCTGTCTCTACACTGTCACATTGTGGATTTAAAGTCATGACTTCCAGTGAAAGACGTTGAACGTCCGTCACTAACCACCAAGCCCATGCCCATCCTCCTACGATGGTAACTCTTTTCGTCGATCCACAACATCCTCCTGAAAACAAAAATAAAAATAAGATTAAAATCAGTACTTCAAACAACTTTCAATTTTATTTTACTTTATTTTATTTCAATAGAATATTAGATGGCCAACAGTGGTTTTAATGTGGTCCTAAAAACTAAGTATAGAAAGCAAACATAAAAGTATCTTCTATCGTTAACATCTTTTCTTACATAATCTCCTAAATGTATAGTTTACAATACGGGTACCTTCACTTCGGTTCTTTACACGGGCCGAAATTCCTAGAATCCATCTAACACAACATTATTGAAATAAGGGCAGCGTTTGTGGCAGAACCCAAGGAGACGATTGGTCTAAAAAGTCCAATTTGTATAAAACTAGACTGATTCAAAAAGTACGATTATAAGTTCAAAAATCGTGAAACCTCAAACTTGAACTGACCATGAAAGCTTTATTTACTTCCAAGGTTTTACCATTAACGACTACTACTTACGTTGGTGTTTTAAGGTATCCAAATTAAAAAGAAACACGACGAAAAAATGTTATCCCAAAAAATGCAAATCAAAAAGTTCTTTGATTAGATGAGTTGGAATGGTTCAGTAAGCAAGACAAAACCAAAACGCACAATCGAAGTCAATCCAAAAAACTTTGCTAATCCTAGAAACCTAGTAACCCAAAGCTTTCGATTACCCAGAAAATACGCGGGCACTTCAAAAAATAAGACTGGACAGTATCAATTCAAAATCTTTTTCCAGTACATCGACTGCTATTATATTTGATTCTAGAATTCCAAAAATGAATAGAGGTTTCATCGCTGTTAAGTATTTTGTATTAAAAAAAAGAGCTTATCCGAAAAGGTAAACAGGAACACAACAATTGGTATGATAGGGCCCACAGGAAAATCTTTTGTGGACTTGAATAATATCCTACATCTCCCAAATTATTTATATCGTACTCATCTGTTATAGGCGAAAAATCAGAAGAAGAAATTGTGGAAAAATTTTAATTCGTCGTCATCTACACTCCTTTTTATAAAAATAATAGCAATAAATCTAAACTTTGGCTAACTCCATGTTAAATAAAAAGATCTCCTTTCTAGTTTTATGTAAATGGTGTTTGCATCTTAGGAAATCAATCACTGTAATTTTAAAATCAAAACTTTCCAAACTGGATATGGAGCGTATCTAAAAACTGTATCACTACATATTCTTAAAATTATTTATTTACTTTCTATATGCAATACCAGACTTTAATAGAACTTTGCCAGAGAAACTAAAAAAGATTTATGAATCGAAAATAAAAAAAATTTAAAAACAAAACAAATAAGACAAAAAAGTCATCAAAAGCTATCAGAAGATGCAAAAACCAGTTGATCGGAGAACGACTTATTAAGCCTTTACAAGGAATTCTAAAATTTATTTCTGAATCTACTATAAAATACAATTTCTGGAATCTAGCTGGGGGGGGGGGATGTTAATATAAAGACGTAAACTGGCATAATAGAGACTCTTCAGTCACTCAAACAATTCGCAGGCGATGAGTACTACGGAAAACTTCTCTTTTAGTCCATTCGAACGCGAGATTGCTAGATTAGAAACTCTGTACGGCGGAAATGATGACCTAATTCTAAATATCTACTGTCTGGACATCTTTCAGTATCTAAGCTCTATTCCTTCTAGAGCTTTGCCCTGTCCGAGGAATAAGACAACTATACCAGAGAACGCTCCAAATTAATTACTTTCATGGATGGCAGATTACTTCTAGCCTTCAGAAGAGGCTTGAGAGTTAGCCGACAATCTCTCAATATGTGCGAATCTCGAATATTTACGGAGTAATTTTCTAAAACAGGCACTTGAGTAAAATCAAACCGACACTTCAAAATCTTTACTTTATAAAAACCAAAAATATTGAAAAGTTACCTGTAATCTGTTCCCAAACACAGTTTTGTACTTGGTGAACAATCTACAAAATGCCATGAGAGCTATCATTATCATATTGTGATGCCAATAAGAGCCAACGAAATTTTCGCATTTTCAATGTTTTGTTTCTTTTCTTCCTTTCTACCACCACATTTTCCTGTCCAACAGACCCATTCTACCAGAATCAGTTTTAAACATTAAACTGGTATGGTAAGTACCTCAAAGTAAACAAACAAATAAACAAACAGAAACACATCGCGTGTACCTATTCCATGGACCACCAGTTGTCCGCGCTTTATATCCTGAGAAGTGTTTAGCAGTGAGGCGTAAGGTGGACATCTTAGATGAATCAACATGACTACAAAAATAAACGAGGACTTTTTTCTTCTTTTATTTGTGATGAATTCGATTCTAATCTCTTAGTAGAAGATGTAACTACTAGATGTCTAATTTAAATTTAAATTCTGTCCTAACATCAGCCATTTCGTGTAATTTTGACATCAATAGCATCAAATGTTTCGTTACAAGTTTCGATATACTACTGTTAATAGGCACTGACTGTGTGTACAGTCATAACTTTTTACAAAATTTGTTTATGGTCTAGAATGTTCAAATTATGTTCATGCCTGCAGAGAACCTTAAAGGAATGACAGTTTACAGTATACTCAAAAGTTGGTCCAAGGAAGAAAGCCTCCTTTATTAAAATTAAAAAATTAGTTAGAAAACATAAAAGAAAAATTTTAATTCTTGAATTACAGTTAAAAGTGCAGGGTTTACGGCATTCTACTTTTCTTGAAAATGGTTGAAAAAGCAACAAATTACACAATCCACACCTCTGTTAGTAAAGAAGAATTTACGTAAAGTAGTACCAAAATTACTAATGACCTTCTATTTCAAACCAATAACATGTCTAAACGAACTGTTCATTTTGATTGAACATTGGCGTAAGAAAAGAATCTTACTTTTAGAAATTATTTTGGACGGTTTGGTCTTACTTTTTGTAAGCATTTTGGCACGCATATTCTTTGGTATTGCTTTGTAAAGAAGTCACAAATTTACTAAATTATTCGATAATCATCAAACTGGTGAATAACAACGTTATCTATCTTGTTAATCGCTGACTTCAACAAGTTGGTTAATAGCTAACAATAAACCAATGTCGTATTGCAGTGAATCTTTCATTCAATTCTATATTCATCTCATTATCAATCTGTGTATCAATTTTGACATTAAAGTTGCTATAAGGCAGTATATCAAAATAGATTTAGTGTTTGGTCATCAGTTGGCATGCACTAATATTGATAAGCTATTTATCTTTAATCTCGTTTTATTGGAGATTTTAGTCCATTGCCAAAAACCCATCACAACTGTAAGAATTTATTAAAAATCAAAGAAACTCCATTTAAGGATCAATAGATAATTTGATTCTGACACTATCCAACTATGTTAAAAAACAATTTCTTAGTTTTTAGTAGCAAGATTTTTACAACACGAAGTAGTTAACAATATCTTTCACCTTTGATCTGGTCGTAGCAACAAAATAAATCAACGAGCCGCCATTGAGTTCGCTTATAGCGCCTATACAATCTGAAATAGGCCCGACGAATTGAAAGAATACAATACAAGAATTTACTCTTTTTTCTAACAATTTGTTTTTCTCGGTTTGATGTATGAAGTTCTAACTTCAGTTGTTGATATCATGTTGTAGATAATTCACCGCATAAAGAGTTAAGATTGCCTCGCAGCACGCGACGCCCTGAATGATATAGACGATGCTATTCTTTTAGCATAAAGTGTTCCAGACAGCTACTATAGTATTTTATTGATTTTAATTTTACTACAAGAAAAAAATTATTGCGTCATGTTACTAATGACGTCATTACTACCACTTGCGCCGACTCTGTATACCAGAAGGTATATGCAAGACGTCACAATTGACGTCACTAATGACAATCAACCTATATTTGACATATTGATTTAACTGCACAGATATTTTTAGACAACATCCATAGTATGTATATTAGGTGACTAGTACTACGGGATTTTATAATAAAGGGTGCGACATTTATTATTGTACTTTTTGAACACATTAGCTGTAAATCAAATTTTTTAAAATATATTTTATGAATGGAAATAATTTATAGATTAATGTAAATAATCACAAAATAATAACAAGAAAATGGTCATAAAATATCTTTCGTATTTACTTTTGTTTACAATAAATTTTCTTTTGTCTATTTTAGTTCACTAAGAAGAGTTGTTTGGAAAATCACAAGTTAATTTGTAATACCTACGAGTGCAATAATTAGGCAGTTAAGGTAATTTTTCGTAATTTACCTATAATCTAAGCTACGCGTTGAAATTATGATACTAAACACATAGGGAAAAATTAAATTCAATAATTTGTAAACTTCGTTTTTATTAGAAGAAAGCTAAAGAGCCTTACTCGATAAAATCTTCCATTGATTATTTTGTAAGTGTAATTAAAAAGCCTCTCGATTTCTAATTCTAATGACTCAATAAATTCAATCAATGAATATTCAGATGATTCAAGATTTATGTAATAATTCACACAGGATACTAAAAGAATGACGTAAAATATCCCTAAAAAGAAGATTTGATTAAAAATTTCTAGATCAAGAACAAATCCGGGACACTTTTTAACGTGACTAATTGTAAATTGGTAAAATGGAAATCCTTTCGGTGTTACGTGTAATACTACACGCAGAACAAAATAAGAAGTACCAAAGCTGCAATTTTATATTTAATTCCCAGTTATTATCTCTTATCTTCATTCCACCATTTGTCGATACGCCTTGTCGAAGAGAGAAAGCTTGGAAGAGGGTAACCTCAATCAAAATAAGTATGTACACATGCCTTTGCGTGTATTTCCCCGTTACACTTTACCTTTTTTACAGACACCAACAGGACATTTAAATTTTGCTGAAAGAAGACTAAACGAAGTGGAATGAACATTAAATTGATCAACTGTAAAGAAGTTCCGTTACTCGTTGATGCTTCAATCGACGTGTAGCGGAACTTTTAAAGAAACAAACAAAAATTTCTTCTCTTAGTCACATAGATTGAAACTAGTTTCAATGTAGTCATATACAAGAAGAAAATGAGTGAATTGCTCCCTCACCCATGTGATGAGTAGTAATAGTGATAGTAGCTGTCGAGTCCTTGAAGACTTAACAAGGTTCAGGTGTCAAGTTCAAGGAAAGATCTTGAAAAACTAGAATGCGTGAATGTGTTGTTATTCAATTCAACATTGTGAGGAAATATTAATACAATGTGCAATTCTATACAAAAACTGAAGATTTATATTATGCTAAAAGTCATGAATATTTTTTCTTAAAAAAGTTGATAAATCTAAACAGGTAAGTTAATTAATTGATAAATGCAATTTCTTCACATCCTTATTTATTTTAATGCATTTCTTAGAAAATAACATTAATGGAGTAATAAGTAAAAGTAGTGAAATGTATGAATGAATCAAATCAGATTATTTTGTAAATTGTCACTACATTGCAACAACCACTGCAAGAGTCAACAATGATATTTTGTTCAAAATTGTAATTATATGACGAATTGTTACACACAATGTCAAAAGCAAGTTGGGATAAAAAATGCTTCAAAGAAAAAATAGGGTTCAGACGATTTTCGTTTTGGCACAAGCCATTACCATGTTGTACATTCAGTAGTGGTTGTTTTCATTAGTCAGACATTTCAACAATTAATTATTTTTACACTATAGATCTTTATTATTCATCTTGACCAAAATATTAAATTGTTTTCTTTTGGTCAAATTAATGGACAAAATTGAACATTTCAATATTGTATACAGTAACAATAATTTTTACTAAATATTGTCCTCAAATAAGAAAAAAGTTGTAGCACCTTAAATTCACTATGAAAAAGAAAAATTGAAGAGTGCGGTATTGTGCTCCAACTGCCCTTTTAAAAGATAAAACAGACTTGATCAACCCAAATAATCAAAAAAGGAAGCCTTTTATAGTGTGAATAGGTCTGCGTGTAGTATTCCTTTTGTTAAAAAGAGTAAAAAAGAACACTATCCGATAATTATAAAATCAAGTGGGTGAACTTTTGCCTGTACCATATTATCGTACTTTTGTTGTTGCAAAAGTATTTACACTTGGAAATTCCAGGTTTATGGTTTTTGAAAAAATAAAACACCTCTACTTCCTAAACCTAAAACTTTGTCCAAAATCTTCTTATGTTCAAATGGTAAGTCATATAAATCTATCATCCTTAGTGTCAACTATCTGAAGTTCTAGAATTCTGTTGCAGTTCATAAAAAGTAAATATAGGATAAATATAGATGATTTTTGGTATTGAAGCCTTTACAAAAACCAGGCGGTTTGTTTTCTAGGCAGAAATACAATGCAACCAAGCCTTTTCAAGAAATATTCCAAGAACTTTTATTATACTGGTAAACATCTATAGTTATTGTTTTGTAATCTCAAGAAAAATATCCTTCATTATTGTAGTTGTTTTGTATTGCATTTTTTGGATTTCTATTATAAAGATAATCATTGCCAACAGGTTTTGCTGTTTGAGCAGTTTATCATCATAGTGATGTCCGGCTATATTTCTCTAGTAGATTGTCTAAAAACAAAAAAAAAATTCGAGCCATACTTCCAATATTAACTGTCCATCTTTTGACCTCTTGATTATAGTTATGGGCATATCGGTGGAAGAATTTAAGATAATGCAGTCAAAGACCGCCAGTGTTGTATCGGTATTCATTAGCAGAAGTTTTAAAGTAAAGTGATCAATCGGAATGACCCATCAGATCTTTCGAGTTGTCATAGAATACTTACCAACTGTGAAATAGCTTTGATACATGAAGGGGGATAGGCAAGGACTTGACTTAAAATCAATATCACGATTAGGGCCGATGTCCTACAATATTCGCTTTTCGATGTCAAACCTCTTTGTCAAAAACCTAGAAATTGACTTTAGGGATAAACGGGAGAAAATATCTCATGAGATAATGACCTAGAAATAAAGCTCATCTAAATCCTTAGCTTCGCAAGGAAACAGACAAATAATTTCAAATAACAGCTTCCACTGATACAGACAGGCTGATCTTTTTATCGTAATGAGTATATTTGACAAAATAAAAAATGCAAAACTTCTTGAATGATAATATCTACATTATGAGCCAAATCGCGTTTAAGATTGCCGTAAATCATTGATTTTTCGGATAGATAATGCTTTTTAGATTGTGCTACAGCAGGTATTATTGATATCAATCAAAATAGTTTGAAGGTTTTGATTCAAGTAGCACTATGGCTGCTAAAGTGTATGACAGTTGAAAAAGGTTGAGAAATACTGACTTACATGCCACGAAAAAATTCGTTTCTTATGAGACATCAGGCAGGGTGTCATAACATTCACCCGAACATTACCGTGTTTAAGACATTCATTACAAAGGACCAGTCGAAATTTAGATTTGTCTGTATGCAAATCGAACTTTCAGTGCCTTCTAAGATTTTGAGTCCTTCCAATTGCTTTGTCATCTTCTGTTCAGACATCTTTAACTAGAGCTGATGCACAATGTCGAAGTTGCCATGAAAATGTCTTCAATTCTTCCCAGTTCACTTCTCATACTGATCTGCTAATTTGTAGCGTTTTTACTCCAGAGTTGTAAATTGATTTCTCTGGAGCATAATAAAATTCTGTAAGACTGACTGAGTCCAACACCGATATAGAATACATAGATGTTGAAGTCCAATTAGATTGTTTGATATTGAGACATCCGCCATCATGTTTACAGCCATCACATGCTTTTTAAATGTTTTTGGAAAGCCAATAACAGACACTTATGATAGGAGTAGGTATTTTAAACTTCATGCATCTATGAATTTCTTAATCATTAATTACTGTTGCTTAGAAAACCAGTTATAATTATCATTACAAAATACTCCAATAAAAAAACTCGTATCTATAGTCAGTCATCCGATTTTGGATTCTGTTTGCACAATTTCATAAACAGTAAAAAATAAATCGCTGTAATTGTAAAATCTCCAAAGAATGTAGTAGTTTCAATATATCTATTGTCGTTTACTAAGTTTTTTCCAGAACTTCCTTAAAAAAGATACACCAGAATTTTGTAATTTATTGAAATAGTTGACGAGTGTCATTTGGTCAATCTAACGAGCAAACTTTCGGAAGCATTGCTTTGGTATGTTATCTCCTAATACTATTTGATCAACTATTATATGTCTACATCTACACAAGCGCAATTTGAATTCTTATACATGCCGCTAATCTTCTATTTGATTAGAGTAAAATCAATAGATTTAAACTCCAAAAATATTCTGTTATTAATAGTAAAAGTACGTTAGACACAAAAAATTTGTTAAAACCCACAATTATTATAAACCTTGTTGATTAACAAAAAAACAGAAACAGTTACCCAAACGTAACCCAACTCTGTTCCGGAAGCAGAGAAAAAATATCTTTAGCACAAAACACCACGAACTACCTTCAGACAACATTAGCATGAAAGTTTGCATTGTAAATTCGAAAGTCATTAAAATGTCATTAATGTTGGTTTGGAATTAATTCCCTTAAAACAAATTTATAACAAAAAGGTGATAATCTTCTCTTCTAGTCCAACTTCTATTAAAAATGGACATTGTAATTGGAATTTTACAATGACTTTTTATTATTTTAGCGAGTAACTGTACCTATCTAGTCTTTAAGTTTTGTTTCTAATTTCTATTTTAGTTTTTTTAAGACTAGAAACTTAAATATTTTCATACTTTATGTTTCCTTAGGTTGGAATTTATTATAACGGAAGATTTGACCTTTTATATGGAAGTAATTAATTAATTAAACTTGCGTATCTGAAACTAGTATTTAACGGTTTTTATTACACGCAACATTTTTTGCAAAATAATAAAAATTTGAATTTCTCCTAACCGTATCATTCAAAATTGAATTTCAGAGAAAAAAGTTTTATAGTATTCAAGTAGCTCCTCAGTCGTTTGATGTGTTAGATTGCCCCTTTGAGAGATTTCAATCCGATTTAGGTTCGAAATTGAGCTGAATAAATCAGAATGGAGAGATAAAGTATTCTACAGTTGATGCGACCAATTAATCTTCCTGAGAAATATTTTTGCTAGCAATACCTTTTTCCGTTTGAAACGTTCAATTGATTTTGTAAATATTTCGCAGTCTCGGTACGTTTAATGAAAATAAAACACCTTCGAGAATATAACAAATCAATTAGCTACATTTTAATTAAATCGCTTAAATTTCAAAATACTCGGAATTTAATTCTAGTAGAATCTAGTTATATAAAACCACTTTAGAGAACTGATCTTTTAAATTAATAAAACAATTTTTATTATATCAGTTCCAAGACGATTTTATTCTTGTTTTATTTTGAGCCAGATGTTGTTACAAACTGAATTTACAAATTTGTTTTAGTAGGTAACCTTAGTGAAAGGTTAAAATTGATAATATGTAGTTTTCCTTTCAAAACAATTAGAAAAACTTTTTTAAAAAGTGAAACGGGGTAAACACATTAACCTTGCTTTATTTAAAAATGAAAGAATAAAGTTTCCACATTACAACCGTATGTTAAATTAACAATTACAAGAGTAAAAATCAAATGCTATAATATTATATGTAACATTCGAATATCAGACACCAATACCTTTTCCCCTTTTGTTTACGCACATCACGTACAACAAAAATGAAGTAACGTTTTTAGCTTTTTATCACATAATGATTACAAAGACTTCCTTTATGCACCTATTTTCTATCTTACTTTCACTAAATCACTTCCCAATAACTTTATCTTCGTTACCTTTCCCACGTAGACAAAAATGTGATTGCAAAAGGGCATATCAATAGAAAGCGATGTCTGCTGTTACAAATTTTAATGAGCTTTTTAACTACATTTTTAGACACTTTTTTTGTCACTTGATTAGTGGTTGTTGTGATGATCGAAAGTGTTTTGAAGGGTGTTCAAAATGACTTGGCTTGGAGGTGCGATAAGAAACTGGTTCTGTATTTTTAAGAATATTGCTATTATAAATAATTTGTGCAATGGATTAAAAAAATTTCATCTTATTTTAGTGATGAGTGGAATCGTCGGACCGTTGGTGGGGCTAGGAGCAGTGGCAACATCAAATATTGGTGTTCTCTTACCAGCTTTAATAACAGCGATAGCTTATTTTCAATATGACCTTATGGATCCAGAATCGAAACCCATTGATATGGAAATGGAATACTTGTTCGAAGAATATGATTTTATAGTAGTAGGGTCGGGATCGGCAGGTAAAGTCTTGCAAACATACTTTACTTGAGTTCCTTTTAACTTTTTACGAAAAATGAAATAAAATTTACTTCATTTAATAAAATTTTCGCATTTGTTTATTTATTCTTATTAATTTAAAAAAGCCAACATCCTGAGGAAAACACACGATAAAGGAACAACGGGACAGATGTTAAAAGAAAAGAATTAAAATCAAAGACGAGTTTTCCATTTCAGCAAATACAGAAAATGTCAGATTGAAAAAAAATTTCCAAAATCTCTTCAAAGTTTGAATCTCGTCTATGGATATTATTTTCCAAAGATGGCGATTTTCGAGAAGATCACAATTTCGAAGAACCATATTCCAACTATCTCGACTAATCTTCAAGATTTCTTTACTTTCTGCATTTGTACTTAAACAAAAACCTTTTGAAACTGTTTAGAATTGCAAACTCTATCAAGCTGGCCATTGAAATCAATGTTTCCTTGTAAATTATCATATGCGTTTATGGTTTATAAATATCATATCAAAAAAGTTTTGGCCAAATCTTGCAGAAATTATAACTAGTTAAGATGAACTGGGCGCTACAATCAGAACTGATATCATAGATTCTGACTGTATTGATTATGTTTCCAGAAACCAGAAACGTATCCAACCGCATCTCGTGGTTGAAAGGGTTGCATAAATCTATTGCATGCAGAAGAAAGTCTGTAATTCCAAAATCTCAGTGAACCAAATGACCTTAATTGTTATTGCCCATAAATAAATGACAGACAAACAATCTTGTGTTTAAAGAAAATTCTTTCGGTAATATCAGTAGTACCGTAATATGATGTCATAAATGTCGAATGTTTTTACCTCGCCTTTGTTTTAAATGCCACCCATCAATCTTCTGCAAAAATTAAGAAAAGGTCACGGTTACAGTGGAGTGGTTCGCATTTTGCAAGATATTTTGTTTTAGTTATAATTGCATACGAATATAAAAATAGCTAAATCTCATATTCTTCATGCAATGCTATTAGTTAAACGGTTATATTGCTCTATCTATAACTTTCTTCTGCTTCTCTTATTAGCTTAAGAAATTCTGAAAAAAGATCAGGTACAATCCTTATGGGTTTTGGCCCTGGGTGGAATCGGCTGAAGCTCTAGTATGTTGTAGTTCTTGACTTAATGGTCAAGAGTCTCCTTGAACACGAAGCTTGAAAATGGCTAGTTTTTTTGCTAGTCATTTCAAATGTCTTGTTTTTGCCAGATACTTTATATATCAGAAACGGGTTGTCATATCGAGATGGCAGTTTGGTCAAACGATCATGGTGCCATCGATAGTTTATTGTTTTTAGACAATTACCCTATATCTCAGGGACAAAATGGATGTCGTATCCATAGATAAGACTTTGGTTGATGGTAATTGTAGGAAAGTAGATTTTAAGTCATCAGGCACCGACAATCTTTTTTTTGGTTTTTGAGAGGGGATGAAGATGTCTAAAAATGGCGCTCAAGCCATCTATCGGTTTTTGTTTATTTATTTGAAACGGAGAATGGTACCAAACTTGGTTTGTTGGTGGCGCTAGGGAAAGAACTTTACAGCTATCTAGGCACCACCGTTCGTTTTTTTTTTGATAGGAATCCCGCATCTCTTGAAAGGATCGACGTATCGAGATGAAACTCTGGCTAATGCTAGTGGTAGGGGAGTGATGTTGAAGAGATTCCGACACCACTGATGGTTTACTGTGTTTTTGATGGAAGCAAAAAAAGCCTGATACATATTTGGGTATAACTGATATAAGGAGAATAATGAAAGGGGAGTCTGTTGGATGGTGAAACTCGACGCGTGTTAGCGTATAGCTGACTTAAGAAGGTTACTGGAACAGTAACGGTGGCTTGAGGGAGAATAAAGCCTCTGAAGGAGAGAAGAGCGTTAAGAGTACAACCGACTTAAGTTTAATCGAAGGCAAAGCCCGACTACTTCCAAAACTATGAGATGGAGGATCGGTAG
>VTPC01001792.1:0-25248 GCA_011009095.1 Ignelater luminosus
AAAAAATGCTGATGCTGCTCTTAGGCTTTGTGCCAGACGCTACCCAAATAGACCACTCCCGACTCAAAAAGCATTCAGAAATTTAGAAAAGAATTTATTTTAAATTGTTTAATTGTTCGATATAGCCACCTTTATTAAAACGACGCTTTAAGAGCAAGTTTTTGATATCAGCAGGTAGAGAATTACCCACAAAACACAATTAGGTGGCCGGAGGTAAAGAAAATTAATCCAATCTTGGTGAAACCGACGAAAAACAAACACGATTTTTAAGCACATCTGAGGTTATGTTGCACGATAGAAACAGTGGAGTTGGCAATTAAATCAATTGTCGCACACACTACCAACCTCCCACTGCAACATGACCCGCGTATAAGAATTCCACCCCAAACTTGCGGGTGACCAAAGCGAGGGTGTGGTTAGGTTAGAAGCAATTAAACGATCATTTTTTTAATAAATTTCAACTCCAATCTTGCGCGGGGTTAACAGGGCCAAATGTCCTCTAGGTGATTTAGGGAAATTGGGTTGTGGTGTTGTCGGTTGGTACGCTGTCGGAGACTAGCACGAACGTTGCCGCGATATTATAGTGTCATGGCTAGTAAAGTGTCAAGATCGCGGAGTTTCAAAATTTCTTTAAAAATTTTCTAAGTGTTTGGCGTCGGAGAAGCCTTCCGCAGGTGCCTTTTGATTCTCTGAATAGATATACATACATGCATTGATAAGGTTGAATTTTTACTGCAGAAGTTAAATACTAGGGGTAGCTGTATAGAACTATTACCATTATCAGTAAACCGTTTCACCCTTACCACAATTCTTTAGTGCAACATCTAACAGAAAATTATTGCAATCGTCACCTACAGTTCTGTCGCTTTTTAAGAAATAAGTTAAACAACAATCCCAACTTCCTAGCACCGGCATTATTTTTTGATGAGGCAATATTTTGAAATAACAGCTGCGTTGACAGCCACAACTGCCACCTATTATGCACAAAACAATTTTCATTGTATAAAAGTAACACATTTTCAACGGGTTTTTAAAGCAACTTTATTATTGGTCCTCATTTCTTTAATGCAAGAACTATGGCAAGTTAGAATTCGTTCTCACACCTGTGCCCCCTTTACCATACTATTCAGATAGTCTTAGAGTACAACATAAATACTAAGGGGAATCAAAATTGAGCTTCCGGTAGCAGCAGGGATAAAATCACAGTTTTCATCAGTGCAGGCTGTGAGTAACCTCTGGCTGGTCAAACCAGAAAAATTTATATCTTGGAGATGTGCATAGCCACGAAACCGGTTGAGAAAAATAAATAAATAAAAAATAAAACTTAAAGAAGTACCTAATTTAAATTATCCAAAACCAGAAAAAGTTTATCTAAACTGTAGGTTATTGTGAAGAGTATACAAAATAACGTATCTATATAACAATGGAAGAAGCTAGAACACAAACTAAATGCAAATAAATACATTGAGTGAGATCTTCGGAATTTGTCTCAATCTACTTATAGAGAACATCTTCCCATTTCAAAATATGCAGGCTTGTTTAGTTGTTATCAGAAATTCGAAAACCTATTGGCTTGTTTCACCTATCGTGGAACATACTGTATATAATAATTGTTTCCTGAAAATAAGACGATAGGAATAAACTAGAAATGTGAATAATTACAAAACTTCATGAATTGTATACAGTGGTCTCCAATAAGTAAATAGTACGTATAAATAAGTAAAACTCAATTTTATTTCTTATTACAACGGTGCACATAGGCAGACTAATGAAGTTAACCTTAATCAAAGAAAATGCCAGCTCATCATAGTCTTATGTAACTAGTAAATCCACTTCTGACCTCATTAAACTTCCAATTAAATTACAAATTGAGTACAAACGCTGCAAAAAATATTCTGTCATTTACATGAAAACTTTGAAGCTCTTCCTGCTAGAGCTGTAGGAAATTAAAAAAATTCAAAATTCAATACAGTTAATAATAATTGGTTGCATAATATTGTTCAATTACTCTTAAAAGGCAGCACAAGAATTTAGAGTTATGTGAGATTGTAAAAAAAATAGGAATTTAGGTACATATTCACTTCTCTTGCATTCCCGCTTAAATTGTGAATAACTGAGACAATATCTTATTAGTATTATTTAAAATAAAAAACTTGTGTGAACTGTTACTCATCCTAGCAACCACAAGTAATTAATATTTAATAATAATTTCCCAGTGTAATTAGTATAGGTTGATTCTGTAGATAATCTCCGTTAGAATTGTAGGAATTCATTAATACATTAGTCTCTACACTCTATAATTTTTATATAATTTGCTTTGATATATTTAATAAAAAACTAAGTATCGGAAATTTAGCTGTTGAACATTGAATAGTACTTTCTTTGTAGACTTTAAGAACTGAGATAAGTTGTTATTGAATATTTCGATATACGCATTATACGGCTGCATATACGAGGGCGGTTCAGTAAGTACCCGTGTTTGACGACAGAAGGCGTTCCTGAGGGAAGTTGGTGTTATCATCGTGTGCTGCCATCTATCAAACGACGGTATAACAAATTGCAGACTGATTGATAGGTTAGTTTGGATTTGACAGCCATTTGAGTAAGACGTGTTTCGTGATTTTAGCTAAGATGGGAAAAGAGCAGTATTGTTCGGTAATTTGCTTTCTGTTTTTGGATGGGAAAAAATTCGAGGAGATAAAAGCAGAGTTGGATGCTGTTTATGGGGACACTTCGCCATCTATGACCACAGTTAGATATTGGTTCAACGAATTTAAACGTGGGCGAACATCCGTTTTTGATGAGGAGCGACCAGGACGCCCGGCAGACGTGGTTACCGAGGAAATCATTCAAAAAGTCCACGACATGATTCTCGCTGATCGACGAACGAAAGTGCGTGAAGTAACAGAGGCCGTAGGTGTGTCGACCGGAGCGGCAATTAATATTTTACATGATAAGTTGGCGATGAAAAAATTGTCGGCGCGATGGGTGCCGCGATTGCTAACGGTGGACAACAAGCGGATGCGGCTGTTAACTTCGAAGCAGTGTTTGGAGCAATTTAAGCGAAATCCGAAGGAGTTTTTGCGTCGAGTTGTCACCGTTGATGAAACCTGGATTCATCATTACACACCAAAAACTAAGCAACAATCAAAAAAATGGATTTCTCCCGGTAAATCTGCTCCAAAGAAGGTGAAGATGGTTCCATCGGCCGGAAAGGTCATGGCGACGATTTTTTGGGATGCGAACGGCGTCATCCTCATGGATTTTTTAGAAAAAGGAAGAACGATTACTGGACAATACTACAGTGAGTTATTAGACAGCTTCGACAAAAAATTGAAGGATACACGGCCGCATTTGGCGAAAAAGAAGGTGCTGTTTCACCACGATAACGCACCAGCACATTCATCCGGAGTTGTCGCCGCCAAACTGCATGAATTGCGTTATGAATTGCTGCCGCACCCCCCGTATTCACCCGATCTGGCTCCCTGCGACTTTTTCTTGTTTCCTAACATTAAGAAATGGCTCGCGGGAAAAAAATTTAGCTCAAACGAGGAAGTCATCGCCGAGATAGAGGCGTATTTTGGAGAGTTCGACAAATCCTATTTTTGGAGGGGTTAAAAAAAATGGCAGGAACGTTGGGAGAAGTGTATATTTCTAAAAGGAGACTATGTTGAAAAAAAAAATTTTTGGAAAAAATTGTGTCTTCATTTCTAACACGGGTACTTATTGAACCGCCCTCGTATGACTGCCTTTATAAAAAGATAATGTAAAACATAAATCAAAAGAATAATACAAAGGGGTATAAAAACCTTTCCATACATGATTTTACGTATACTGAAGTTTAAAATGCATCTGCATACATGCCAACGGGGAAATAAGTTATTGCAGTAAAGCTATTTCATCTTTATACATACATGTACATTTTGACTTTACATTCTGAGATTTATTTTTGTTTATAAAGTTGAATACAAATTAGAAAAAATTCAATTTTCTGCTGAGTACAGCAATTTTACCGACTTCAAGTAACTGTTAAATTGAGAAGAAATCTTTCAAGAAAGAATTTTACCATTCTTACTTTTATTTTGCCTTAACTTATTAAGAAATTTGGTTCCCTTACAGTTTCAAAGATTTAGAAAAAGTACTCAGTTTAAATCTCTGAAAACTTATAAAATGGTTTTAGAAAAATTTTCGTTGTTTGTAAATGATTGATCACCCTATTCTTGAAATTGTTGGATAATCTTTATAAATAATGTGAAGACCTATAAATAATAATTAGTCCAGGGATACACTTTTTTGGAAGTATTAGATACCCTTAGGTGAATTTAATTTTGTAGATTTAACAATTGCAAGGAAGGTCTATTCGCCAACCAGAAATTAAATTCAAAGCAGAGTTGTAGCAGTTGTGTTGAATAATAGATCTTACTAGAGCTAAAGAAAGGGTATATAATGAGAATCTAAAATAAGGTACTTTAAAATATCAAAGATTATTATCGATCGAAACCGTCGCACGTACATTAGTTAATTTGAACAAACTCAGTTAAATATTGCTTTTAAAGATTAGTTAGAATTTATATAGAACGGCCCTATGTATAACTTTAAGCCTCATCTCAATCAATATTATTCATAATCTAACAACAAGAAACTCATATTATATGCATAACTTGGTAAATAACGATTTAAAACATTCAATGGTATCTACCAATCAGTCCTGAGTCGTTGAAACTCATTGCTCCTGAAACATTGAGAAATTAGTTTGTGATGCATTGACACAATTTTAGTGATTACGCTTATAAAGTGAATCGAATCACCCTGTTCAACAGTACGTTACAAAATTCTCAGTTGTACACATATACATGTTGTCTTCAATAGGTGCAAACCCCAAGCAAAAGTTAGATAGTGCTGTCATTCTCACACTATGCTTTAGAATCTCATACCATAAATCAGCATATTACCTATAAAACACAAATATTCATTATTCACAAAGAGATTAGTTATACAATAATTACAATAAATAATAGTACATTTTAGGAAAAAAAATTATAATTTCAAGAAATTCTTAAATTTGATAACCTAAGTTGGTATGTTATTATTATGTAGATAATGCGATTGTAAATAATTAATTTCTAATTAACTTCAAAGTTTTAAGTATGTAAGTATTTTAGCACATTTATAGAGTTAAGTTAGGTTTGTTATAGGAATAATCTAAAGCATAAAGGAAAACTGCAAATTTGAAAATTAAGCAGAGACGATCACGGTACACTTAGTAATTTTGTTTGGAAAGCTTGATGAACTCACTTTTGACTTCTTGTCATTTTAGATTAGAAAACTTACTAATAAAAAAGAACTGTTCCATTATGTAGTAGTAGATGTAGTAAATGTTATGTACAAGCGAGATTGATCCTGTGGAAATAAACCCTGTTTTTATCTACTGGACTTCGGGTACACGTAAAAGAGTATTCAGTATATTGCTAAAGACCACACTTCCCCAAATAAACAATTGCTGCCCGCAACTCTAAACTCATAAACATGGACTGTGGTCATTTTCTTTTTATTTCGATTCTTTCGCTGTCAATTTTTCAAATTCTTATTTGAGATTGTGACTTCACCAAGAATAGCTTTGAGAAATAAAAACAAAAACTTAGAGAACAATCATGTTTAAAAGTTCATTATTTATTTAGTGAAGGAATGGGCAACCGGTACATCGAGTGTAAATTGGTCTTTAGAGGCGTTCTGCCGGGATCAATGATCGTAGTTAAAAAAGAAAAGTCAGTATCCTAGCAAATGTTACTACCTCAGTTTGATGAAAATTTAATCGCATATTGTACGTTTAAAGGAAAATCGAAATAGACTACACAAAATAACCAATGGAAGACAGAATTTCTTCATGACTTTTTTAAATGAACGCCCTAGGGTGTTAAGATACATTAATACTGATCATAATAGATCAACTATTAATTTACTTCTTACTTACTCTACTACTAAGATATCTAATAAATAGTTATAATAGTAATCTATGAGTGTCTATATTATTTCCTTCAATTTGCTTACACACTATTTTACACTTGAGCCTTCTTTATAAATTGTTAACATCTAACAGCCTTGATGCCTTGATGTTGACATAATGTCGCAGTATTGTCTGATGTTGTATTTCTATGAAAGAAAGTGGAACGCTAAGATTGCAATGGAAGTCTCCATTATAAATGTACTACCGAGCATTCATGATTTTCCGAACTACTTTGTTTTGTAAGGTCTGTATTCCATCAATGTGATATTGTGTGAAATCTTTCCCAAGCTTGATGCCATAAATCCACACTGGGTTTAAATTTTGGTTGCAGACCACCATTTCTGCCTGGTAGTCAGTGCATCTTTTTATACTTAATGGTCAAGTTTTCTCTTTTCTTTTTAACGTGTTTTTCACTGATATTTGGCATTCGACGTCATTCTAAGACATTCGGCACTGTCTTCAAAGAAGGATCTTTACTCCATTGATCGTAACTGGTATGTAGATTTCTCTTAATTTATTTGTAAAGTTTGTGTCGATGGAGTTGATCTCATTTAGCTTTATCTTCCATGTGTTAGTCTGTCTGATCACAAATCCACAAGCCCCTTGTAGTTTATCGGTTGCTTTCTGAATATTTTCTCCGATTACCAAGATTGCGGTATCACCCCCAAATGTTTATGTTGGTAAACAAACACCCTCTTTGTTAGCCACCAGTTCAGAATGAACGTATTTTATTATGCAGAGTCTGCAACAGAGAAATAATAATAAAATCATGCTAAAGGGCACTATTACTGTGGAATTTACACTAAATTATTATTATGTGTAAAACGCTGTTTTAATAAGGCCGTACAAAGCAAAAAGGCTCTAACTCTGAAGATCATAGTTTTGAGATATTGAGTGAAACGTATTTGGCTTTCTTTACATTTGTATATAATAGGCCACTTCACAGATTGGGCTACATCACTTATTCTCAAAGTTAGGGCTTTCTTGGTTAGCATACAAAATAGATTCCTGTGCAAAAAATTCAACGATACCTAAAACTCAGTTTTGTTTATTTTTCGAGCTAGGGCCTTTTTTCTTTGTAAGGCAGAATAGCACTGTAAGAGAAGGAATCCATCTGCTGAAGGTAGAAGGTACTGATAAAGTCGTGTTTCATTTCTTGTCCACTTTATATATGTTTGTTTGTTGATGTTGCCTTTGTATTTACAATTTGTACTGAATGGCTATAAGAAAGTGAGGCCTAATCTGACGATATATATCTTCACTTGTGATAGTAGATATGAAAAAAAATTACATTTCTTGGGCCCAAGGATTATTTTCCTGCAAAGTTTCACTTCTTAATCTTAAAAAACAGGGACGTTACAAATTCACGAATTTGATACTTCAAACAACAATTTTCCATGCTAAATAATTGGATGTGTAGTAGTAGACTGCTCTTAAAACAAATGAATATGTTACCAACTGCATTGGTAATCGTTTTATGTAGTTTTTAAAGTGGTTTGTGTTAAGAAGATCAGCCACAGGATTGTAACTTAGATTGGTTTGGTAATAGCTTCTCATTTGACCAAAGCAGGGGTTATCTTGGTTATTGTTACCGAGGGAAGAATTTGGATAGTAAAATATGTAGACTTTTTCTAGTGTCAATAGTACTATAAAACGCTTTATGTTGAAAGTGGGTTAAGAACCAAAAGACTTGGCAGTAGATGACCAAGGACTGTTGTAAACGATGCTAATTTACGTTTAGAAAAACATTGTTTTGTTTTCAATTCTATTATCATTGATCTATCTCTAAACGATTTTGCTTCGAGATCAATATCTGCGTCCTGTCATCCAGCTATTAACTGTTAAACATAGCGCATTTTCTGCAGCCACCTGATATTAACTAACTTAACCTCCTTAAATATGATATTTGTAAAAGATGAGACCCTTTGAAAAGATAAGCTCTTTCAAGACAGTAATAGTTATTTAAGTACCAAGGGAGGAAAGTAATTTGTTGCAGTCGAGACGTGATTATTGATCTCGAGGCAAATCGAGACTGTAATATTACTTACTCCCGTGGGACGTACAACATTTTCTCGTCCTTAAACTAAATTTATTTTCGTTTGAAACAGGGACGTAATGATTCATTACAGCCCTTGGGATGTTATCAGGGCGGAAAATGTAATTTGTCGTTTTTTAGCTATAGAATTGGAAATATTGCAACATTACTATCCTAAGTAATTCAAATCTAACACCCTATAAAAATTCTTAAGCTAAATACTCTCTTCATTTTGTAACTTTTGAAAAATTCATTTAAAGAGATAGTCATCCAAACATTTAAAATAATGTAGGTTTAATATCTCGTAAAAATATTTTTGTTCCTCATTCCAACATTACTTTTTGGCCTAAACGATGCATGAGCAAGTTAGACTATAATATTCAATATTATATTGTAACTAAATAACGAATAGCAAAATCATATAATATCTAATACGTTTTTCTTATCGCTAGACTAAAACTTCTTAAGATAATGTCTAGAGATAATAAGGTCTAAGACAATAGTATGAGATTGAATAGGATCGTTTTTTACAACCTACCTATATTTTCATCAAATGCGCATAATGTTTGATAATGAATCTGTTAATACCTGGGTAATTCGAAGAAGATTTTCACTAATTTACAATTTTAATAGAGATTATCCCAAATTATTTTGGGGATTTCCGAATATAGATGACCTACTAATACCACATTAGGCTATCTGAATATTTTTTGAAATTGGTTTCAAATAGCCTGTTTCATAAAATTAGAGAATATTTGCTTTAATGCCAATTAATACTTTAAGGTACGCTTTTTCTACAAACCAGTAGATTTAATATGAAACTAACAAAAAAACTTATATAATAGAAGTCATACATTTTACATTAAAATGTATTTATTTACACACCTCTGTAGCAGAAGGTATAAACGAAACCATCTTCCTAATGTTTTATGCATAAAATACCCAAGCTATTTCTTTTTATGCATAATTATAATATATATAGTTTCTGCAGCTTTTTATAGACACGTTTCCCACTCAACCCGCTTTTCATAACTTCGGTGTTTGCTTGCGTTTTTGAATAAAACAAAAATAACTTATCAAAGCAAAATTTTAATATTTATAATTAATCCCAACTACCTACAACGCCTATGTTCTCACCAAAATTTGCAATTTACTAACGTAGAAATATGTAAATTACTTCTTATTCCCCCACACGAAGAAATTAAATGCATATATCACCGATAGTCAAATGAGTAAAAGCACGCGGGGTAATTAATAACTTAATAAAACACAACGGCACTGCGACCGTAACTGTTTAATAATCAACAAATTGTTATTCATAGGTACTTTACAAAGCGTATCTGTTGTGTAAACCAAGTAATTACATGAATTACATCGTACTTCCCCTGTGAATATAACTAATAAAGCTTGCACCCAATATAACTTGGTATATTCTAATCCCCCCTAGAGCAAAGCGAAACGATATAGTATAGGCCGCACCAAGAACAGCGTGAGGTACGCGATAATCGCGTTAAGACGCTACCCACCCAAATTCTGATTTCATTTCCATTGAAAATCTGCACCCATTACCAGCTTACATCCCAGTGTTACAATAGGATATTCGAGGATTATACGGCACCTTTTATCAAACTTTGATTGAATTATAACTAAGGAATCTGATGACACGTACGCATCTACGTGCGCTTCAAAGAAACCAACTTTAAGGCTAACAGCATCCCTGCGAGAGTTGAATTAAAAAACTCTGCTTTTCACATAACATTTTCTTACAAAAATTTTTTTCTACACAAACTCTAAGGTTAACTCCATTCGCAAACTTGTTTTAGAAGTGTTCGAGTAACTAAAATGACTACTACTAAAAGAAGAAAAATTATGTGATAACTGATTATATTCTAATGCGTTATATGTATGAAAAATAAACCTTCATAGTCAATATTTTTCAACAAACTTTGCCTTAATGGCTCATAAGAGAAAAAAATTGAAAGAAGATAATTTATGACAAGTCAAGAGTGTTCCCAGCTGCAACCCATACTTTAGTGGCAACTACGAGGTCAATATTTTGGAGGATCTCTCATTACAAGTTTGATAGATTACGTCTCTGGAGAGAGAAGTTTCAGAAGTGACGCCAAATGCACTGCCCGATCCTCTCTCTGATATTAATCTTACAAAGTGGTCAAAACTACCATATACTAAAAGGACAGAGAACATAAAGCATTAGCAGACATTTAGAGAACAAAACTGTTTTCAAAGCAATGTTACAATTTACACCTGAATATTAATAAAATGATAAATTAAAAGACGTAGTGTTGTGATAGCCACATCTTCAAAAAAATATTTTAAAAAACATTATTACAAAGAACTGGGAATTTGAAAACTATTTTCTCATACCATATTTATTAGAAATTGCCTCGTTGAGGTCTGAAGCCTGAACTTTGCCTCTTGTTAATGTTTTTTGTTATTAATATTTAAGAAATTTCGAAATTTGCCTTATCGAAGGAAATCACTTAAAATGAAAAGAGAACAAGAACATCATTGAATTTGAATTGATTTTTAATTTGAAAGAGCAGACTTGAGTATCCGAATTTCTACAATGAAAAGAAAGTTAAAAGACGTTGACGGAATTCTAAGAAATAAATTATAAAACGTTTATAATTTTTATAGTCTATGTAAAGCATTTTAAGTATGAATGGGCTTTTAGTTAGAAAAATATAAATGATTCTGCAGATTTTTTAAAACCATTAAATTAAAGGAATCTTGTAAGAGATACGAAGTCGGTTAAATTAGAAAAGTGTCGTCTATTTCGAAAATCAATTTATCCACGTGTAGAACACAAAACGGAACAGATTTTTTTTCATAAATTTAAACGCTTGTATTTACTTAAAAGTTCCACAAAAAGGCAAAGTATAACATGCGTAGCAATAAATCACTAATGGTGGGCACTGCGCGACATGGAGGTGTAAGCTCTTTCTTTTAAAACGACGTTGTCCTGTGAGCACTGAATGCCGTTGCAACTTTAGACCCTTTGCCAACCATACAAGCTCGAAATCTCGAAAAGGACTCTACTACGGTTAGCGTTCAAGTTCAAAAAGAATGGGCGCGTTCAGAGCACTAAACTGTTTAGCTAAACGGTAAACTATGTTTTGTTTACGTTTGCCCTCAACGCTATACTATAGTCTAAATCAAATAAGAATAAAGCGAAGGAAATGATAGGGACAGCTTGACCTTCATCCTCATTGGTTAATAAACGAGTCCGTTTTACACAACTTTAACATGCTGATTTTATTGAATACCGTGTTACCAGATGTACGAAAGTAAATTACTTATAGTTACATAAAAAATGTTTTATGATATATATCTGATAAAACAATTTTTTAGTAATGTTTATAACTGAAAAATATATAAAGTACTTTTCATAAATGCCTTAAAAATAGATGATAAGACAAACCTAAAAGAAACGGAGACGTGACAACGTTGGCTTTTGTGAAGTTGTAATATAACCACACTTTTTCCTTCTTGCTTGGTTAGGGTCAGTTAGCCTGTTATTCTAATTTTGTCATTTTACGTCTTTTTTTTGGTATTGCTGTTATTCTTTTATTTATATTAAAATAGTTCTTTTTAAGAGCTCATTAAACTCAGCGTATCGTTATACAGGTAATTATAATTTGAATTATAACAACCTAATGATCAAAATATCAATGCAATATTTCAGGTTATATTTGCGATTATGGCTGAAGTTTTCAAAAATGCTAAAGGAAAACACGTAAAAAGTGGTCAGAGACTTATGGCTTACAATGTCTATTTAAAACATTTACAAAACAACAGTAAGACTTGGTCAGTCAAGCAAACGTCGGCTGAAGTTGGGATCGGACAGAATACGATGTGGAATATAATTAAACAAATGGAAGCTTCTGGATTGGTACGATCTTCTAAGAAAACTAGGGAATCAAAAACATGTTTTCAGAAACTTGAAGACTTCGAGAAATCTGCCATACGAAGACATGTACATTGTTTTTATTTTCGAAATCAAGTTCCAACTGTAGGAAAAATACTACAAGCTGCTAACAAAGACGATTCATTACCAGATTTTAGTTATTCAACATTACATAGAACGTTATTAAAATTAGGATTCAAATATGATAAACCAACAAGAAAAACGATTTTGATTGAAAAGCCAACTATTGTTTTGTGGAGAAGAAAATATTTAACTGCTATTAAACAATACCGAGAAGAAGGAAGAACGATTTATTACACATATGAAACATGGGTTAATGCAGGACATGTGGAAAGCAAAGTTTGGCATGATACTGCCATTAAAACTGCCAGACAAGCATTATTTGAAGGCCTTTCAACTGGAATCAAAGATCCATCAGGCAAAGGAAAGAGGTTAATAGTTATTCACATCGGTAGTGAATGTGGCTTTGTTGATAGAGGACTTCTAACTTTTGAATCCAAAAAGACAGGTGAGAACTGTATTGTTTTTGTATGTTTTTTATTACAATAAATTATTTGAATGTTTGTAGGTGATTATCATCAAGACATGGATGGAGATGTTTTTAAAATGTGGTTGGAAGGGATCCTACCTAAATTAGAACCTCATTCGGTCATTGTAATGGACAACGCCTCTTATCATAGTGTTAAAGCTGATAAAGTACCCACTCGGAATTGGAGAAAAGATCAGATTATTGATTGGCTTCATGGCAAGGAAATTACACCAGGAGATAATTTATTGAAATTGCAATTATTAGAATTGGTAAAACAGTATGTGTTATCACATCCAACACCATATGTCATCGATGATCTTATTAAAAAGAGTGGAAGATTAATTTTAAGATTACCACCGTGTCACTGTAATCTGAATCCTATTGAGCTAGTATGGGCTCAAGTTAAGCAACATGTTGCTGTTAATAATCGAACGTACTCTATCGAAGAGGTAAAGCAACTCTTATGTGATGGAATTGCTGGTGTAACTGCAGAAAAGTGGAATGATTGTGTCAATCATGTAATACGTGAAGAAAATCATATGTGGGATTTAGACGGAATAACAGAACAAGTGGTTGAGAAAATTGTGATTAATTTACAGTCGGAGAGTTCTAGCGAGCAGGATTCTGCTGACGATGATATGGAGGTAGAGTGATTACCAGAAGTATAAATACACAAACAGCAAAATGGATGCACTGTTGTTATATACAGTACCTACAACTCCTGCTCCTTAATTAAAATATGTTTTGTAATTATTGAATTGATTTGTACTACAGGCTTTTTACCTTTTTGTTTATGTAAAAACTAAATAAATAAACATTTACATGTTAACTCGTAACTTCCTTTGCTTCGTAAGAGGTATATACTTATGAGGTTATTTATTATAATTTGTCATTATAAAAATCTACTATTTCATTTATTCATAGTTCGTCAGCTACTGGTTTTTAATTTTTATACATATTCTTGAACAACTATTAGAAAGCAGTTTCAAATTTAGCGCCCTTTTCGAACAATTCAGCTGCTTAAATCTGCCTTGCACCACAGTGCCACCTACTTTATTCTTATTTGATTTAGACTATAGACACTGTACGCAACGTTGTCTCAACGGTCCAACGGTATCTTTTAAATTGTGTATTTTTAAAGCGCGCGTCTGTTGTAACTTCCCTACAAACAATATGAATAATTTTATTTTAGATAATCTGTTATTTGATGAGTTTAATTGGAATGAAATTGAAGTTGCAGTTAATAATTTAGTTGAACCAATTGTTATAATCCCACAGAGAAACGAACCTGTTTATAATCAAGGTTATGTTGAAAATATCATTCCAAATTACTATTTATTGGAGTTTAAAGTACATTTTAGGCTTTCTCGGCAAAGTTTTGAACAACTTTGCATAACGCTGGTACCATTTTTAACAATTGTACATGTATCAGTTTTGACAGAGACTAAAATATTATTTTTCATTTGGCTGATATCAAAACAAGAAAGTTTTTTAGCTGTGAGTGATAGGTTTGGGTTTTCTAAAGGAACTGGACATTACATCTTTTAAAAGTTCTTAATGCTATAACACAGTTAAAAGAACAATTCATAAGATGGCCAGATGCAAGGCAATGCAATCAAATTGCCTCTAGAATAGAAAACCACTATCGTAAGTAGCAGAGTAAGAGTTGCATTATCTTAAGCCATTAGTCTATATAATGTATGCAGGTTTGCCAGGGTAGTTGGAATAATTGATGGTTGCCATATAGAAATCAAACAACCCATTAATAATGCTGTGGATTTTTTCAATCGTAAAGAAACCCATAGCATAATTTTACAAGCAGTATGTGATGATAATGGTTTGCTTACGGATGTATTTATTGGAATACCCAGGTCTTTCGACAAAGTCCATTATACCACCAGCTTGTTAGTGTTCCTCCCCTAATTTCAGCAGGGCAACATTTATTAGCAGATGCTGCTTATCCATTAATGACAAATTTCTTAAAACCCTATCGTGACAATGGGCATCTTTCTCAAAAACAAATAAAGTTCAATCAAACCCTTTCTGCTCAACGTTCAGTTATTGAAAGAACTTTTGGTTTACTAAAAGGTAGCTATTCTTTAATATCAAATTAATTATTGCTACATCTTAAATTTATAGGAAGGTGGAGAAGATTAAAATATCTTGACATGTCATTAGCTGATAAAATACCAGAGGTGATTCTAAGTGCTTGCATATTGCATAATTTTATCTTAAAACGAGGAGATGATGATGATGTAATTGAATTTGAACTCGACGATGATGTTAACAATTATCATATTGATGGAAATGAAAATGATCAACCAAATGATGGAAATAGTGGAGCATATAAAAGAGATTTTATTGTAAATGTATTGTAAATACAATTTAAACATTATATACATAAGTAATTATTTTATTTATTTAAAAATTGTTGCAATAAAAGTAGTTTTTCTCGGTTGGTCCGATTATTTTCTTGTATTTCTTGGCGTATTTTTTTTAATTCTTCTAAACGCCCTTCTTCAATTTCCAGCTGCCTTTTTCGATAGAAATCCACTCTTTTCTCTTTATTTGACGGCGTTACTACTGTGTCTGGAGTCCTTTCTGGAATAGTATTACATGTTACAAATACAGTTTTTATATTTACAAACTCTAAACATATAACTACTTGTACTAGACTTCTGAGGGAAGTACGTAACTACATGTAAATTATGGTTACATTACTACCTGAGGGGCCTGGGGTACTTCTATCTGAAGGGCCTGAGGTACTTCTATATGGAACGCCTGAGATGTCATACTGGCTATTCCCAAGGGAGGATTCACTGATTTATCGGAAGCAAATATTTCTTCAAACTCCCACGGCCTGTACGCTTCTTTTTATTATTATCTTTAATTCTTGTGAAAGTACACTTCATATTTCTCATTTTTTGATCTAGAATTGCACTGTTCACAAAGTACCCATTTTCTTCCATTACTGATGCAATTTTCTCCCATAACTTCTTCTTCTTAAATTTTGGATTTCGAAATTACTCTATTAGTTTCTCATATTCGTCGAGAAAAAGCATGGTAATTTTGCTATTCCAAACAAATCCACATTTAATATTATCTTCTTTGTCCTTCAGTACATCATTGATATCCTCACCATCTCCCAACTCTTCTTCTGGTAAAAATGAATCTGTTTGTATTATATTTTCAGCTGAAACCAAGAAATTACAAATCAGAAAAACTTATTTACAATTATTATCATTTCGTGGAACCAATCGATTATTAACTATCAGGAAATCTTTTAATAGAAAAACCTTTTTTGCTGCTGGAATTATATTATTAGTCTGCATGTTCGACATCTTGTTGATTTTGCATAGGAGATTTAAATACGTATTGTTACAAATGCACGCAGTACAGGAAGCCGACTGACCCATCCACCCTCGTCATCATTGGCTCTACGCCGCTCCCAATCGGCCTAATTCCCGCCGTTTGTGAGCCAGGGTGAATAATGGTATAGAAACAAGGGTCGGTCAGGATTACGAAATACATTTCAATGACCTATATTCGCCAGCACACATGCAGCCTCAACTGTAACAATTCGAGACTCCACGCTTGTTAAACCACTTTGAACGGTCAACAATTCGCCCGGGGTCTGTTTACATCCTTGAAGATGACTACCTGCACCGAGTAACAATACCGAGGGTCACCCAGCTTTACAACTACATTACGTGTTTTATTTACGGAAATCCTCAACATTGCATAATCGCAACTGTTGACTTTAAAAGGGGCTAATACGGTTATAAAAGAACCGTATTACATTTGTATGCTGTAATAGGGAATTCCTTGGGATTTCCTGCAACATTACGGCTTGTAAAAAGATAAACAAATCCTTGTTTCGACGCTGCAACGGGCTGTGTTCCATACCGAGGGCTCTACCAAGCTGCAACTGAGCTAGCCGTGCCGTCACCAACGTCGCTTCTGACGCCGCCTCTCAGGTGATAACAGTATAAATCAACCGATTCAAAACACTCGATTGAGGTTAGAATATCGGAAATATGCGTGCCCTTGACGATGTTCTTTGTTAGATGGCGCTTGTGTCGCACAGTTTAGTTTAGTAAACATAAAAATTTTACGTTGAGTATGTTGAGCAACAGTTAGAAGTAAACGAAGCCGTTCTGTACCCTCAAACTTGTAAACTGTTTAAACAGTTTAGTGCTCTGAACGCGCCCAATGATAATACAATTCATTGTCTTTAGTTTGCCTGCTGTATTAGGCCACTAACCTAACCCGGGTCTGATGTCTCTGAAAGAGAATGCCAGATGTCAGTGCGCTCGCGGTTGTAGGTTTCTTTGCCTTGGCTTGCAGCTCATATATGACCAGACCTAGAAGGGCGACTCAAAGTATCAACTGCCGATTGTTGGGCAGAACCCTCATTCTAATTGAGGTATTAATCGCGTTAAGGACGCGCTATTAAGGCGTATTCTTCCCCGGATTTTAATAGCACACACAGATGTCTGACAATCCAGAGAATCGTTAGGGGAAACTGCATTTCGTAACTCGAGAGTTAAGTCCTCTTTCCAAAGTACTTTTAGTATGGTCTCGTTATAGTGCACAATAGCGAGCACACTCTGGTACCGCGTCTGAAACTGTTTGCACTTTGATGTTTTTTTTTTACCTTATCTACGCCTCAATTGCGATCTCATCGTTTTCCTACCCACCGATAGCAATTGTACGGATTATATTTAGCAGAAATGAAAGTTTGTCAATCTCTTGTTGCAGTAGTAAGAGGGGTTTGGTAGCGGCGTTCCTCGTCGCGTCTAGAAGATCGTATCCTGGTGTTGTTGGCCGTCATCTTCAGTGCACCGCCTGAATCATGGTGACTTGTAACAAGCACTTATCGTGCTGTGATGCCATTCAACTGACGCGTTGGACGACCAGATGTTACCACCGTCGTAGCACTCAACTCCCCGTAGACCGCTCCTCCTGTGGGATAGCAGTGCAGGCACATGCAGAGGTTCGAGCGTCCCTGCGGTCGCTGCCCGGGCGGTACCAGTCCGGACAACTGGCAGAACTCACTTGTCCTCCAGGTCGAGGTAGACTATACGATCCCGCCCAATCGTGCATCCCCAAGCAGATAGCTAGCTATGCGGTTAATTTTAACGATTGTACTAGTGCTTTTTCTACACTAATAACAATCCTTTAAACAACGAGCGCCCCCCACTCACTGTGAGTGACACGACATCAATTAGCGGCAATTACACACTGTAACGCCTTCTCAACAACAACAACAACAATAATCATACAATAATTAATAGCATATGCTTTTGTCATATTGGTTATGCATTAAAGGTCCCCCACAAAATAAATATATATAAAGGCAACGTTTACACTACGAATTCGCGAGAGGCCTCTTGCGTTCGACACACACCAACCCCACACATACGACTGTTCTTTCACAACTAACTGCCCTGCTACATATTAAAATATTTTGTATTTTTGTTTTTGTGCAGCTGGGGGGTGTGAACGCTTTATGACAGGGTAAACCCATACGGTTAAATAATTTATTGCTTTTCAAATACAGTTCTTTCTTAGTTAAATGCTTAACAAATGAAAGAAATTTAATACAGGCTTTTATAAAATACACAGTATATGGGGAAAGGCAAAAGTGAATTCCACGCACGATTTTGCTTTATTGAAAATTACACAGCTTACTAGATGTTTTCTTGAAACTAACTCATCAATTTTTTAAATTCTCAATATCTTCCTTACGATTTAAAATATTAAAAAATCGTTCAGTTTCAGACACTAACTTGGCGCAGAATACAAAAACAATGTTTTCGTAATTGTTTTTCATTTTACTAGTTGATAGAACCCAAAGGTAGACTTTTCTTATATGCAACGTTTACTCAATTTCTGTACCCTTGAATAACTCATTTTATTGTAAACAAGTAGATTTAACAGCTTTCAGAACACATATTTAACAACCTTGTATGTAGTACCAATTCTCTCTGATCTATGACGAGCACTTCCATAATATCACATAATACTAAAACTACACTTGAATTAAGTACAACAATAATATTTTCGGTTTCATCTTCGGATGAACTAAATACATCAAGAACGATCAAGTTACACAATGTTCTTATTTTCATCGATTGCATCTTGCATCTTTTGTATACCGAGGAGTTAGTTTCAAAGAAATTTTGCTGATAGTTGAATTTAATATTCTAAGCCTGTCTTGGTGGCTTGTTGAACATATTGATAGCTTGTTTACTATTTGACTACATCACTAAGCTACACTTACTATCAGTCTGCATGGTTGTTACTGATCTACCACCGGCATTATCTACATCGAGTCAAGATTGAGTGAAATATAAGACATAATTTATTTCTGTCATTACTGAATGAGAATATAGAAATGGTAACAATGGTTATGTCTAGGAACAGTCAGCAGTATATACTTCCATTGATCATTCGTTTGTTACCGGTAAAAAACACTTTCGTATACTACTGTCTTTTGTATTCTTGACACTTTTAGGTTAGAATATTTAATAGTCGTCCAAGAACAAGCAAGCGATTAGTGGCAGGGCATAATCAGAGATGATCCTGGCAGAGCATAATCGTGATTACTATTTCTAGACTAAATATGTGTCAATCGTTACAAGTGGCATTATTCGTGGTTTAGTGACAGAATTTGTTCTTTGGCTTTCAAGTTTATTTGCTTTCTTATCAGTGTGATCGGTGTGATTCCAAACTCCTTGCCTGTAGATTTGGTCATCACTCATAATCTACTGACAACTGTTAGAACTGCTGTCTTTCCCGTCTCATATTTTTCTCTGAGTTTAATAGTTTTTACATTTTCTATTCTAAAAGAAGATAAGTAAAAAGTATTTAATTTAATTTAATCTTAAGCAATATGGAAACACTCAGGGTCATTACAAATAGAGAGATAGTAGATCGAGTAGGTAACAAAGTAATAAGAGAGCAATGAGGCATTAGATGAAAAAACGAAAAAAGATAAAAGTAAAGAAAGCATGCGCACAGAAACAAATGGATGCAAATCGAATAGTAAAAGTATATATGGGAAAATAGACCAATAGAAGATAGGTCAAGATGTCGACCACCAAAGAGATGGAAAGACAGCTGAATTTTAGCATTCTAAGAGGCATAAACAACATGTTAAAGATCTGCACAAAAAAGAAGTAATTAATGCAATAGTACATTTAGTTTTAACTTTATTTTGGTCACTTACAAAACAATGATTTAGAATTCATGATGACGTTGCTAATTGTTTAGCTGATAAACAATGATTTTTCCAAAAAGATTTTTACTTCTAGGAGGCCATGGAGGATTATGTAAATGTATGTCCTAAATTGGGTCATGCCTAAGTAATTTCTAATAATAAGTCTTAAACCGTTCATATACCTACTTCGTTACAATGAGCTCTAAAATGGTTATTTCCACCAAGGTTCTGCTCGACCACATAATGCACAAAGTATTACTTGTTTAATAATACTTTTTCCGTGGGTTCCGAAGATCAGAAAAACATATGCAAATTGAGATAACGGAGAAAGTGGAAGTTTGGAAAATTTACTCTGTATAGCAGAAAGACTTCTAGTTCAAGATGAATTCAAAGTAGCATTTAAAAAAAACAGTTGTTTGCTCTTTTAGATCATGATTCCGTGTAAAAGCTCAAGAAAAATAATCGCCTTGTATAATAAAACTATCGGATTAAAAATTCACAATGAGTTTTGAAGAACGGAGATGGAACCTTTTTCTATTACAGCGCACATAATATTTTTTTTTGTTTACACTGCTATACCAAAGATCGTCATGAAATTTGAATAAATTTTGTAACAAACAATGTACTAACGTCAAGAAGCTTAGGCTATTTAGACTATGTATATCATAATGTGTATATTATAATCAGCAATGTAATAAATGTGAAAAAGTTTTCAAAATATGTAAAATATTTCATTAGAAAGAAAAAGACTAAAGACGATATGTCACGCTTTTATGAAACACTCGATATAGTTGAAAGTAATTTTAGAACTTGGAAGTAATTAATTTCGGTTAACAGATTGTAGCTTAAAGCATTATTCAGCAAATGTAGAGTAGCTCAGAGAGCAATTAGATTCACATTTATACAAGACAAGTAAAATACTTATGCTCATGCAAAAATATAGATCTAAAGATAATATTAATAAGCAAACAGCAGAAGTACTTACTTAGAGGCCGTCATCTTACTGGTGTTCACTAGGTGATCACTAGATATAAACCAACAAGAATGGGTTTTCTTATATAAGAAAGACACTTGTTTGACAATTTTGTATATAATTTACGGGCCATTAAAATTGCATTATGCAAAATGCTGGTAAATAGAAGAAAAATATGATCGATTTATGTTTTCTGACACCTAAACTATGGGTGGTTACTTTTATTTAATAATTTTGGGCAGTCATAAGCAAATTATAAAAAGAAATATACCACTCTTAATATTTCCACAACCGAAGAGTTAACGACAAGTTGGTACTAAAGTTTCTTGCGGAGTTTTTGATGCAGAATTGAATTCTCTACCTGAAATAATACACCTTGTATAATGAGACACGTATGCAGTCTTGAATAAATCTGCAAATGGTTTTGTGTGCATGAATTTAGTACAGACTTTTATGCAGATTAAGTTGCACAAGCACATCTACAAATAAAAAGGTTGCAATAAAAATTTTACTATTTTTATGCTTCTAGACATTCTTTATATCGTCTATAATATAATAAAACTACTTAAGTTACGATCCGGTCAGGTTTACTGCGGTTTCTGGACCAATTTAGCATTTTAAAGTACAATGCTATGGCAATTTTTGTACTAATTAACAATGGCTTTTACATTTTATAAAATAAGAAATACCATTCGTCGCAGTATTATAGCAATGCTGCTACGATGGTAAGTGTGACGTGACAATATCTTAAATATCTTAAAAGCAATGTACTAAAAAGTGCGTAGTTCATAATATATGAACCTGTCAAATACGCTAAACCTTTTGAAACTCCCTCTTTAATGGTTCTAAATTAAGCTACAACAACAAAACCGCAACAGAATTCAGTATTTAACATTAACTTATTAATGAGTAAAGACTAGAGATCAATATTAGCAGTATTCAAGTGTATTTTGCGAACGTTGGCAATCTTAAACTTAGGTTCTCATTAGTGGGACATAACTACCCAATACTTACAAATTGTAAAGGGTTCTATAGGTGTGTAGGAAGGGTAATTAAATATTCGTAGCATAAATTAATATCTAGATACTAATTTTGCTGTCAGGAATTCTTTAAAGAAATAATAAAGGATATTTTATTTTTAGAATTTCGTACTAAGAATCTAAATTTCTCAACATGGAAAACTTTTGCTGAAATAGATTTTGCTTATTATGTATCGTAAGTGAATATTGTTATTGTAATTCTTTACAGTATCTTTCAGTTAATATTGTATTCTATTTTGACCTAAAGAGTTTGAGAAGAAAACACTAAATCTAAGCTCAAATGAAATAGTCAATAACATTGTCTTTTAGTACACATACATAAGCTCTCGACACTATATCCACATAGTGTGTATAAGATCAAAACTCGCTATATTCATGTGAAAAAGCGTAACCCCAGAGTTTTTATTTATTATTTAAAGAGCAAGCGAAACCCTTAAAGTCGTAAAGCTAAAACTAAGGAGTTTCACTTTTTATATTGCAATCAAGAATTGAGTTTTTTTCTGCATCTTGATTTTTTCTTCATTTAGAGGTTTGAACATTTTTATGTTTTATACATAGGTACTTAATTTAATATTACCTATTAGTTAAACGCTGTAATAGTTAGATAAGTTTTATTATAGTATTTATAACAATACTTTATTTTTATGATTTCTACTATAGCTTCTTTTAGTCCAATAAATATCAAAAGTCAAAGCTTGTTCTGATTCACGAAAGCAGAAATGGAATATAAAAATCAAACTAAAAGCTTTTCAATCAATTTCAGATATCATAAACCAATAAAATCGCCAACTTTTAGTACATAAAGGATAAAAATAAAATTACAAAAGTAACCCTTTTGTGTTGATAAACACAATATTTTCTGAGTTTTATACAAAAGCATCGGCTATTGTAAATTGCAATTACTTTTTTGGCATTTGAAATATAGAAATAAGGCAGGGTCAGCAAAACGATCCTACAGAACAGTCTATTGTTCCCTCATTTGCACATGACAAAATAAGTAATTAATACAAAGATGAATAATAAACGTATCCAAAGAATCATTCATTCGCAGGCACGAGATGAAGATAAATTACGGTGTATTCCCCTTTTCCGTATCCCAATCAAATTTTAATCTGATAAAGGCAACAGGGAGGCAATTTTTTATTACATACATCATAACGGATTTCCTCGAAGAAACTAATTAGATGATATCTAATCAGGGAAACTAATCGAAAAAACCTTTATCGATCCCTAAAAAGGTTCTTACGATTGATGACTGTAACCGTCGACGCAAAAAATTGATAGGACATTTAAAATGAAAGAGAGAAATTTTGTACGTGAGATATAATACGAAATGACTTGACTTGCCTAAATGTGAATTACTATGTGCATGTATTATAACTTAATTAGAAGACTAGATGGAATTTATAATTACTTTCACTGTTGTTGCAAAACATTTAGTAGAAAATTTTATCATCACTTTCTAAACAAGAAGATGTTAATGAGATTAAAGGGGATTTAGGTAAGTCACATAAAATTAATGAAAAATGAACAAAAAAGAATTGTTTCCAGCGTAGCGTTGTATGTAGATTTCATCCAGCAGCAGCGGCCCGAATGCGCCGAACGCTTTTGTGGAGTGAGAGATAATGACTATGAGATGGTGACACATGGCAGTGCTGGCCTCTGTATGCATAAGTCATATTGGGACAGCATTAGCTGACTTTTATTTGCAAATTTTTATTCAAATATTTTATGGGTCATAAACTGAAAAGCGCAAAGCTTTGTAAGGGGTAAAAGGCATACTCAACGTGTAAAAATTCTTAAGAACGTTTGCCATGTGCATTTTATGATTTTTAGGTAGAAGAAATGGATTTTATATCGTGTCGCAAGTAAGGTACGAATTCTGATTGATGTGGTAACAAAAAATGTCATAAAAAGATGATTTTATTAATAATATTATATTTAAAACATTTTTTCGTAGGTATGAATATTTTAGGACTCTTTTTCTCATCGCAAATCGAAGTTGATGAAGGGGTCTGGAAATCAATAATAGGTCTAACTGTAGAACGCAGACCTGTTTATTTCCGTAAAACTGAACTTTTTAAGCTTACGATTGGTGAAGGTAGTCTTATTAATATACAACTGAAAGAAAAGATGAGCAGAAGCCAATTACAAAATATTAAATCCAGGATTATACGAGAAAGACTTAAACCAAGACAATGCAAAAATAGTCTTCATTGCCTCCAATTATAACTGAAAATTGATTACTTTGGAAGAACTAGAACGCGGTCAATTTAATTTAGAAAAAAATGCGTTTTCTAAAGTGTATACCGGATGAACAAGGAGTTCACGCACTACAAGGATTCAATAGTAAATTTTAGTTTTAAATTACTTTCTCCCCTACATAATTAATTTATATCAAAAGTATAAAAGGGCTTTTAGAGAAACGAGTATTGTGCCTGTATATGTTAGAGTATTATTTTTGTTTTAATTTCTCGAAAATCGATAAAAGTATTAAAATTACACTTTCTACAAAATCTCTAATGGTGCGTGAACCAATTCTACTCCTTACTGTGTATTGATTTCTATAGCTTGTAACTTACCTTGAACTGTCAACTAGTGACGATTTCCTGATCTCTAGATAAGATGAATGCAAGCTCTTTTAGTCTGCTCTTTGAATTACTGATAACATGTAGTCTCAGTATATCGATCAATAGTAGACCCATAACAAAGTAATCTTACTAATTATAACTAAATCGATAGTTTCAGATACTTAAAGGCAAGGTAAATAACACAATTGTGATATATCAAAATATAGTTTCCAATGCGAAGATAACAGCTCTGCTAACTTGTTAATCCTTAGATCCAATTTTTTTAGGAAAACTATAGTAAATTCTCAAACTGTCCCAATTGTTTTGTATTAATGCCATATTTGTTTTTATGGAAAAGTATGCAAAGTTAATATCTACGTTGGAAAAACTGATTTCGAATTAAATGATGATATAATCAAGCCAAACTTCAAACGCCTTTATACAAGACGACATCCCAACGCTATTCTATCGATTTCATGAATAAATCATTTTCCTTACATGATTTGTCTAGCTGCCAGAATATTTCAGTATATTTCTAGTTCAATTGTAGAAATGTCGATTATCGGGTGTAATTTTATGCGCATTGCTTTTATAATATTTATAATTATATTCTAAGAGCTGTTTGACACTATAAGAATTTTATATATAAGAATTTTTACAAAAGTTTCTTTGAAAATTTTTGGTACGTTGTTGTAGCGAGTTGTATGCAACTATGCATAGTTTTTTACAAAACTTTTGATCTGAGCGTGCGCAGTATCAATCTATTTACAGTTGTTTTAGCTTTAAAGCAACTCGTAAACATAACCTCAAATAATAGGGAAGCAAGCAGACGTGCAGACGATAAGCTGATGTCGGTTTGTGCATGAACGCGTTCACGTTTACTGCGCATTTCTGCAAGAAATTTACCAATTTTAGAACATGTT
>VTPC01001794.1:0-38460 GCA_011009095.1 Ignelater luminosus
ATAGAAACTGTGTATTTTGGTATTTATAAACCTCTTTTACATAGGGCGATTGAAAAATGTGATTATATTTAGGAGAATTTCTTTATAGTTGGATTTGTAGGTTACAAAACTAAGACCAGGACTATTTTAAAAAATACTGGACAGCTTGTGTGATTCCTAAAAAGATATTAACTTAACGGGGGTTTAAAATTTATATTAACGGAATAGGACAAAAAAATCTGTTCCGTTCCATTAAATTATTGAAATGATAATTTAGAGACTTGTTCAAGTTTCCCTTTTCCATCAGAATTTTTGAATCAACAAGTATGTTCGCTCTTTTAGATGCCTGATGTTAATTCATAACCTTCCTCAAAGAACATTTACGTTTCTAGTCTACGAAATTATAAAAATCGAAGCCGATATTTAATTGAAAAGGCGCATTCTACCTAAACCTTTCCAGGTATCCCTTTGAATTGTTAACTGATTTTATAACACGTAATTTAATAATCTTAATTAAATTATTATGAAATCTTTTTTAGTCATTGTTACAACCTTGAACAGTGTGAGCAAATATTACAAACATAAATGTAACAAAATTGAAGAGTAATTTCTGTAGTTTCTTCTTCAGATGTCATTTATGAAGTTGTCTACCTTTTAACAAATTAATTAAATTAAAATTCGTGGAAAAACGTTGCATTTTTATCTAACCTACGATTTTGACTAGAAATGTAAATGTTCTAATTAGTACAAGGCAAAAATGCAAAATACTCGCATTGAAATTACGTATGGGCTGATAAAAAGGTAAATTATGAGATTCGCTTTAAATTCAAGGGTACTTGCAGTTAATTCTACTTTTGTGTATCAGTTTATCAATTTAAAATGAAAACGACAATGTTAATTTTAAAAGAAAAATAAAGATGCAGAAAAAAAGCTTTAGATTTTTTCCTATGATTATCCATGTATAAAATATTTTCTGGGTCATGGCTTATAGCTGTCTGTATTTAAATTAATGTTAACCATCTTGCTTGGTTACCACCCATGCTGGTGGTTTTAATGCAGGGGACAAACACGCAATCACAAGGACACCGGATTCCGTAAGTGCAGTAATTGATTCATGGAGTCAGCATAAAAATGCAAAGATACATGAAAATGAGTTTCTAAATTTATACCATAAAGGGAAAATCAATCTTCTTTTTAATGGACGCAATAGATTTTAATTAACAGGAAAAAACCCGTCAACTTAAGTTTTACAAATAAAAAATTTAAAAAGTTAAGATCTCTTCTGCAGTGTTACACTGATAAAAGTCGTAATCGGTTTAGCTAAAGGGTATAAAGCTCTCTTAAAAAATACAACGATTCTTTTAGATGTAGAAGCTTTCATCCCCCCAACAAAAACTTCCGTTTTTTTTTCAGTCATAAATTCAAACAGAAACTAGGATTCGCCGGTATGGCTGGCTGTAAGAGAGGGAAACTTAACTTTAATTTTTTATTCGAAATGGAGCTTTTAAGTGTTTTCTGGATTTCAGACGGCATTTAATGCTTGTTGCTGGAATATTTAAAAGTTGAAAAGGGGACAATTTTAGAAGTTAAGGTAAATTTTTAAGGCGTGTACATTCAATGGTACAAGCTTTTCGTGTGGTTTTCTCACCTCAGAAAAACTGCTTGTTTTTGAAAACTCAAAGCAAAATCATTTAGGGAATTTTTGACAATTTGAAAATGATTTATTTATTTTCCGAAAAAGTAAATTCGGCACATAACCTTTCTGCTATCTTTAGCTCGTCTGTAGTAAGTTAATATCTTAAATTTATTTGTAAAGAACCGTTCAATACAGATAAACTCCATTATTAAATTAAAGTGTCAACAAAAGTCTTTCTCATTCTGAAATGTTATAGTAAGTGACAAATTTTCAATTTAGAAGATTGAACTGTCGATACACACTAGTTGATTAATTATAACTTTGATGCTGTGTATTTTTGATGATCACTGTTGTAGTACTTGGAAACTTTTCGTAATTTATAAAATAATAAAGGGAAACTTTTTATTTGTTGAGGAAGTTTTATAAATGTTTGACAGGTTTATTACGTTGTTTTACGGCGGTTTATTAATTGTTATCATTCAGGGAGTTTTCTCGTTAACAGATAACGACAGTAAAGTTTTAGATTGGGCATCTTAAATAAAAATAAACTCCAAATTGTCCCGACTTCATTTGGAAAATTTTCGATATTTGTACTTTTGGTTTAAATCTGAGTGTATTATACCGGGTGTCTTCGAATTAAAATGTAACATGATTTCACATCTTTAGATAATTTAGCTTGATGGAATAGAGAAAGGAAATTTCATTCAATCATAAGATTTGGAAATTTTCAAACTTGTGGGGAAGAAATCTCAACAGAAATTGTTTGCAAAATGATTTAGGATTTATGATTCGATATTAAACTCATTAGATATTCAAGTCATCTTGACTCATGCCCAATGGCTTCCAACTAATTGGTCAGGAGCATTTTAAAATTTATGGTAACCAATTTTCATCGCCTAATCTTATGCTAGTGATTAATAAATAATGAGAAAGTAAATAACTTTCTCGTTTTTGAAATATCTGATCATTCTGATAACAAAGGTTGCTTTTTGATCTTCATGGGATGTGTCACTCTCGAGTAGAATTGAGTTTTCTCTTTTTGGGAAGGGACAAAAATAGTACAAAATCATAAATGCACACAGTACACCAATGTTCTGAAAGAAACTCTTCTAATGGTTAACATGATGGAACTTCGGCCAGTAGATTTTCGGATAGAAATCGCAAAACCATCGTTCAACGTTTGCAAGAGAACACATAAAATGAATTTGCTTAAGTAACGAAGCTGACAAGCCAATTTAGTCAAAGTTATAAAACTGACTGTTAAGTTTTCGATATTGACAACATTACAGTAGTCTGCTCATATGGGAATTGAGCCAATCGAGGCAAGTAGAAAGAGTTACAGTCAAAATAATCCAATTACAGACAGTTGGACTCGAGGTTAGATGGCTTGGAGATTCCTGGGTCACAAAAAATGATCAAGTTGTGATTTTTTTTGCAAATGTAGCTTCAGAAGCTACTCAAATCAGTACTAATCTAATAAGTTTAATTAGTCTTACCATGTCTGGTCTTTTTTTAAATCTTTGTTGATGATACTCTCTCTTTCATGGATTCAGCTAATTCACTTTTAAGATTTTAGAATGAGAAGTTTATTCTCCAAATGAAATTATTTATTATTTACTAGGCAGGATCATGGTAGAATACGCGCATATTGCCTCTTCTGATGAATTGATCGTTGGGAGAATTCAAAGGGATGGGTGTCTCCAATCCATGCTTTGAAGGGAACCCAACTGATTCCCTTTACAATGATGATTTAACAGGTTTCTCATCCTATCTTTGAAAGTAGAATTTACGAGGGTAAGGTGAAAAGTTCTCGGCCTGACACAGAGATGGCGTTCCAATCAGCGAAAATTTATGATTCCTGCTTAGGTGCACGTGTCATTAGTTCGTATGACAAGCTTCAACTTGTTCTCTCGAGTAGTTTGTTTACACGAATTTTTGCAGTGTTTTTCGTTAAAATGGTTAAACTTGAATATCTTGCGGTCATAAAATTCTTCGTTTTGGATGGATTAACCCTTAAGAAAAATTCATCCGAAGTTGACAAAAGTTTACGGGGACTCTGCCTCTTCAATGTCAACCGTTAAAAAGTGGGCAGCTGAATTTAAACATGGTCCCACGTCCCTCGAAGATGACCCACGTGAAGGACGACCAAAAACCGCAACCACACCGGAAACCAGCGAAAAGTGCGCGATATCGTGCTGGACGATAGGCGTCTGAAGGTGAGTGAGATAGCCGAGGCCGTGGGGATATCGGAAGAAAGGGTGCGAAACATCTTGCACAAAGAATTAGGGATGTGAAAGCTCTGCGCAAGGTGCTGAATGCCGATCACAAGCAAATGCGCAAACGAGTTTCGCAGCAATGTTTGGACCGATTCAATAGGGATCCGACCGATTTTGTGAAGCGATTTGTTACAATGGATGAGACATGGGTCCATCACTACACGCCAGAAACGAAACAGCAGTCGAAGCAGTGGGTAGAAGCGCTAAAGAAAGCGAAATCGATCGTATCTGCTGGAAAGGTCATGGCCAGTGTGTTTTGGGATGCGAAAGGGATTCTGTTAATAGATTACCTTGAAAAAGGCAGAACAATTACAGGCGAATATTACTCCAACCTTCTTGACCAGCTGGATGCCAAAATTCGCGAGAAAAGACCTGGCTTGGAGAAGAAAAAAATCATCTTTCACCAGGACAACGTACTTGCTCATAAAGGTGCGTTGGCAATGGGAAAACTGTGGGATTTGGGGTATGATTTGCTCGTTCATCCCCCCTATTCTCATGATTTGGCACCCTCAGACTTCCATCTGTTCCCAAACTTGAAGAAATTTGTTTCTGGGAAGCGCTTTGCGTCCAATGAAGAAGTTGAGAGTAGTAGATGGATATTTTCATAGCCTTCCAGACTCTCACTTCCGGGAAGGAATACTGATGTTGGAGAATCGCTGGACTAAGTGTTTTGAAGTCGAGAGATTATGTAGAAAAATAAAATAATTTTTTAACTTAAAATCGCAGTCTTTTATTCTAGGCCGAGAATTTTTCACCTTACACTCGTAAATATTCAGTCAAGTACATGTGCATCGTATATATTAGGGGAAGGCAAATCCAGTTCGGTGACGATCTTCCTGATGGTAGTCGTTCTCTTTCGGCCTGCCGCACATTTTAGAAGTTACTACATTGTCGGAACCAAGCTTTAATTACTCCACTTCTGAAGAAAAAACTTGACTAACTCCAAATATTAACACATAGATGTATCTCTCATGAATACTAGGGAGGATACTAATCAAGACAGCTAACAAGATTTCCTACTCGGGACTATAGCTAAAAAAGTCGAGTAGATGAAAACCAGTTTGAATTGCAGAGTTTGGAGAATTTCTTTCCTTCTTACTCATCGCTACATCCATGACAGTTGTTAGAATCAAATCTGATTTTATGCTGTCTAACCCAGTATAACAAGTTTCTTTAGTTGAAATCTTCGTAATTGGTTTTCAACACTAGAAGATAATAAATAAATTATCGGTGCAGGCCGAAAAGTTGTATGTTAACAAATGAATAACGTCGAAGTCAGCAACTTTACAACAATACAATCTGCCTTATTGTAATCAGCAACGTGTAGGGAGCAATACTTTATTTTAAAATACAGAGTGTTTCATTTAAAATTGACAATCTGACATGATTTCCGGTGAAGATGGAAATCAAACAAATGAGCGGCTAATGGAATTTGTTAGCTGAGTTTGCTCTAATCATTTTTCGTATTAAGCATGTTTTTTGTATCTCTTGAAATAACCGAGATATCTGCTTGAAACCACCTTATCTGTCACACCCTGTATATTACTAGATTTCTTCTAATTGTTCTTTGCGTTTAACATTAATTGAACAATTAAAAGAAAGTTGCAGATTCTATCTTAGATTGTTATTTCATAATTTGATTTTAAATGTTTACGTCAAGATTGTTCAATTTACCGTCCGTGTTTGACACTCTATGGAAATAGGAAAATGGAAGTAATTCAATACTAATGAAGGTGAGGTGGCATCCAAGATATGTGATGCAAACGAATCCTACTTTTACATTCGAAAATAAAAGTCCAGAGCAGAAAGAGGACTTTTTAAGCATTACCCCGACTCGTAATTCACCTTTATAGCGTAATAAACTGAAAGGTTATGAAGGTTAAAAAGTATTTACAATCACCTTGTAACATCGTTATTGTTTTTACTACCGAAATAACTAAAACCTATAAAATAAAGATTAGAAAAACAGAAATGACAACGACAAGTAATAATTCACTTTTTCTTATACCTGAGCTAATCACGCAACATTATTTCTACTTGATCCATGCTGTTTGTCTTTTCTAGGTTACGTAAGCATATTTTTTATGTGTAGTCTTGAACTTGATTTTCGAAGAAAGATTTAAAAATTAAAAACTGTCGTTGGTCTTAGAAAGTGTTGTGCTTGTATCAGCCTCCACTGATTTATTTTGTCAAGAACGGAAAACTTTAACTTGCATTTTGAAAATCGAATTTGAGCGATACTCGATCACATCATCTTCATTTCTGAATTTCTGTTCAATACTAATTAATAGCAATTAACGTGGTAAGAAAATTTAAAAATGCCAGACAGCATTTTTAAGTCATAATCGGGACAAACAGAAACGATGCTGCACGATTAACTATTGCAGAAATTTTGCTCAATAGCAATCTTTATTGAATAGATCCCGCAATTAAAAATTACATGAATACTGTATTAGTGTAAATATTAAATAATAGAAGCTACTCATTAGTCATTCATTATTATCTGGTTATTATCGCAGAGGAAATCTATACTTTTGATAAAATTTCATTATTATTTATTAGCAGTTTAAATGGATTATTACAATTTTCTGGAACAAGTATTTGTGTGTAATAGATCAACTTTATCGTCATAAAATAACGTGGGAGTATTTGTACACACTACGTCTAATTGTGGGAGTAAGTTATCAACAAATATACAAGTGGTGAAAATGCATAGCTGCTGCTTGTGTGGTATAACAAAAGTTGGATCACTCGAAATAAAGTTGAAAAGTTTGAGAACCCAAAAGAAAAGAAAATGGAAGAACAATTGAAAGTTCTAGTAAGTTTTTTTTTATTGCAAATTTTCGTTAGAATTAAAAGGAGGAAGGCTTTTTATACCTTTTTTATATCTCTCTTGTAGAATTTCATCTTTTTTCCTCGTCTTTTGTTATTTTTATAGTTATAATAATTCCAAAAAATCTTCCAAGTATTTTCTAAAATTGGATGTTACAATAAAGATCGATTGACCTTGGTTTATCTAAAAGCAAAGCACTTAGGAATCTCAGATTTTTCTATAGGTTGGATGTTTCTATAGTAACCCAAATTATCGCATCCTTCACCGTCTGCTTTTACACCTCGACCTTTGAATTTTTCCCGAGTGCAAAATCGTTTAGAAAATACGAATTTTCCTGTAGGCCTCTTGTAAATGTTTGTATAAAAATGTAAATCATGTCGACCCTTGATGTGTCGTCACGCGAATGTCGAATTTTTTAACATTAAGATAAAGAAGAGAAAAAAAACCTCAGAAATTATGAAGCTCGGGTGAAATTAGCACAGTTAATGATAAAAATTTTAATTGTTGTATTCAAGCGAGGATAAATTTTCCTGTAGTACTACACCGAAAGCAATAAATTCAAGCAGCCAATAGTAAACGTGTGCTATTCTGAAAAGAAGAATTACATCTACAGATTTGATCCGATATATATTTGAAAGTCATTCGATTTAGACATTCAGACATGTTAAAGGTGACGAGAAATGTTGAGGCAATTTAGATTTACATTCTGAAAAGGTCTTTTTAAATTCCAACCAGTTGTCGAAAAATCGAATCTAGGATATGTCTTCCATTATTCTTTTTTCACGTCTGTGAATGATCGAGAGCACAAGTGGCTCCAAATTTATTTCCGAAATTAGTTGCTCCTCGGCTTTTGTTAACACAGCAGAGAGCAATTAGCTGCGATTCCTTATCAATCGTGCGAGCTCTACCGGATTGAATAGCGGCTGGGTTCGACCTGACAATGCAATATCTGTGTATAGTACTCCCGTTAAGTCCCTGTATCAACATAACATTCAAATTACATATTCAGATTGACTGCATAAATCCTGATGATAGATCTTTACAATACACATGTGTGCACTTGGATTTAACGCGTGTTTAGCATTGCATTCAAGTAACTATTACCTGGAGCTAAAATTAAATGGAATTTTCTGTTTTTAATTCAAGCAGAATTATAATGGAAAATTCTGAAATTACTATAATACTAATTATAGAGGTTGGAAACAGATGTTTTGAGAGAGAAATTCTCAGAGCGGTTGTATTTTTCAAAAAAACGTTGTGAGGTTGCATGTCCCATAAATTTAAAGTGTTTTTACAAATTGTTTCTGCGCGCACTAGGAACATAATAATTATGATATTGTACACGTCTGGTAAAATTCAGAAAACTTGTTTTAACACGAATTTATTTTTATAAAGTATGATTATCATGGGAACGACAAGCACTTTTTATATTCATGTTTGGCAGGAATGGTTTACAGATGTCTCAGCATCTAAATTTTTATTTGTCTAAAGGTTTTTTGAATTAAACAATTTGAAATCACATCAAGCAATTAAAACCTCCTATAAAAACCTTCCCCATATTCCAGCTCTCCCTGCAAGTCAAGTCGCATGCTAAGCCTCCATTACTAACAGAGACTTGATTGTATCTTTCAAAAATCCAACCACAGTCGCGCACAGTCGTGAGGTGCTTTCTAGCTGAACATTAAAACCAATAATTCTTTTCTAATTGTGAATTTGAAGCTTCAGACTGTCACATTCATATCTGCGCCGTTTTGATCTTGATCCTCACTAGAGACTCCCAGACAGCTTAAATCAGTTAAGGTCGTAGAAAAGGGTCCAAGAATTCCAGATTGACTAGAATATTCACCTCGAGAAGACCTCTTAACAAAACAAAAACAAAATTGGAAATCTTACCCTTCAATTCACCTAAAATGTCAAAAAAAAACTTATGTAATATACAGTGTGTTCAAGATAAGAATGCACAGCATGGGGATCTTGGAAACGGTAAGAGATACAGGATCGGTTAAATGGGATGAAAGTTGGTTATTTATTCGTTATTATTTCTTTTTATTTATTTGAAGAGATATCGAAAAACTAAAACTACTTTTCTATTGACACTTTTTGTTTTCTATTAAAATACGCTAACAAAATTCCTGTACAACGTTTCAGTTTCGAGTAACCATCATCAACCTCATTTATTTAAATAGACGGAAAAACAATTGAAAATTGTTTTGAATAGCTCTTGTTGTCACGATTCTTATAATGTAAACGTGATAGGGTTATTTTGATTTTGATTTTTTTTGTATTGATCGCTGCTGTGACCAACTATAATAATTGCTGTTCATTTTAAAAATTTTGTCGAGCACATGATTCTTGACATAACCCCAGAGGAAAGAAATCTAACGGTGTTAGATCAGGGGATCGTGCAGGCCAGGGTACTGCAGAATGCATTAATTTATAGCATACGAAATCCTTATATTGGACACACTGTATATTAAACTAATACAGTCCTGTATAGGGAGCACTTATCATTTCCATTACATTGAATATTGCAAGATTTGTAGATAGAGGAGAGCTAAGATTATTTAGACATAGACATAAGACAACGAGTAAAAGTTATCTTTATTGACACGCAATGAACTTTTGAAATACAGGCCGCCTGGGGAATTACAAAAGTTACGTTAGATTTAGTCAAAATAAGGCAGTTTTATCAAAAAGTTATTCATTTGAGAATCATCTTAACTATTATTTTCTGATGGAAAGACAGCTAGACAAGGGCAGTTCCATGACTGATCCTTCTCCGAGCTCTACAATTCGGACATGATCCTGAACAGGAAATTCCGTCTAGTACCTTATTAGCATCTTTCTTCTTAGTCATGAGATAAAGAGCCAAGCTAGTTTAAGAATAAACGATTAAAGCTTGATAAGGGCGATGTAGAAACTTTTCAAATGTATTGCCATGAGAATCTCAACCTGGTGCGCGCAATTGGTCATCATTCTTTAAGGTTACGCAGGTCGAACAGGAAAGAAATTTGCTTAAATCAGATTTGGCCCACCACCAAGCAGTAAGTACAAACCCTTGATCTAAAATATGGATGATTGAAAATTCTTTCGTCAAGGAACCCATCTCTTTTAATTTTCTTAATTTATCACAGGCAGATCATAAAGAGTTCTTTAGGCCACACTGTAAAAACCAACAATTCTACCATGAATCTTGCCTAATGTAGAATAAAAACGATAATGGCCTTTTTTCTACACATCCAGTTGAAAATAGCGTTATCAAGACCTTTTCAGTGTTGGGAAATACTTCACAAACACTTTTTTTTTTAATTTAGCTCTCTTCCAGTTCTAGCAATACCACTGTATTTTGTTCTTACACTTTTATCACTTTATTTTACTTGCAATACAATTTCTTTTGTTTTCTGTTGCTCATAGTTTCTTTTTCCCATGCAGTCTTTACTAGTCTATTTAAAATCGTTCGAATATGCGCTCAAACCATTCTAATTCATTCCTCAATCTGATATATAACCAATAAAAAATTTCATTTGTAGAACTGACTTCTCATTCTAAATTTTCTAAGCTGAACTCAAATCCATGAAAGAGAGAACGTTCCTTTCTTGTTGAATTAATTGATTCGTTGTAGTTCGTCTCAATTTTAAATGACAAACGACTTATAGATTGGTAATGATGCAATCGACTTAGTTTGGCAAACTTGATCCTCAAGTCCGAATTGGCTCGTATAGAGGCAAATTGACAAAAATAATGTAACTTTCGAGCAAATATTTAACCAAGCAATTTAGAATCATAACTTGGTCATTGTTTGATTCTTCAATCTCCAAGCCATCTGTAGACGGTGACTGTATTTTAATGATCTTGGGTACAATTTTACTGTAATTTGATCATTTTGGCTTCAACTCCTTCTACTGTAATGGTCTTATGTCGACTGTCTAAATACTCGTACGAGTAGACCATTGCAATTATCCGCTTGTAAAACTTCTAAAACTATCACAGATGGCCAGTTCTATAACCTCGAGCAAATTAGTTTGTTAACTTTGCTAGGTCTTAGAATTCCGATCTCAATTTAGGAAATCTGAATTTCTACAGACTAAAGCTTCATCATTTTGGTCATTAGGATGAGTTTTTCAGGACATTACTGTATTGTATGCAATTATGGTATAAGTGTCAAAATGTCACATTTTCTGGTCCAAAATGGATAACATCTGGAACAAGTGAAAATATTGATACATTTCTCTTCGAAAGCATTTTAAATCAAATTCTTTCCTGGCGATTATATTCAGTAATAAACATGTAGAAGGTAAGGTTTTGATAGATTTAAGAAAATCCAATTTTACTTGAAAGTCCAAGAGCAATCTTATCTATTAGGATGAGCAGATATTTCAAAAACGAGATTTTTTAACTAGTGTGACAGCAGTTGAAGAGCCCCAACATTTTCGTGGACGAGAAGTCTGATCCGTTAAATTTCTTCTGTGTTATCGAAGATGCCTGCGTATGTGTTAATTCCGTATGTACCATTGTGCTTTCAGAATATCTCTAGTGCTTTCTTCTGCAAAGTTTGGATAATTTTGATGTTTGTCCTCCAAAGTTGAATACCACTTAGCCAAATCCGTTTAATGATTTGCTTGCATATCAGACTATTGTTATGTATGGATAATTGTATTTTGCCATTTGCTCTTTATAGAGCTAATAGTGCTGTATCATCTGCAAAAGTTGCCGTTGTCACTTCATCTAATTTGGTAGATCACTTGTACAGAGTAACTAAACGATAGGTACTAGGACACATCCTTGTGGTACTCCTGCGTAGACTTCTTGTTTAATCTTGAACAGTATTGTTTTGGTAACAATCTATTCAGTTTATATATAGACCTTCATGCCATACCCTTTTAAAAACCTGAGCTACGTCAAGGAACATGCTGCATAATGTCTCTTATGCGATGTACCCGATCTATGGTCTTAACCTTTTGAGAAATAATTTTTGGAATAATTTTGATATGATCGGAAGAAACGAAACTGTTTGGTTTGGTGGCTTACTCGGTTTCAGGAGCATAATCGCCTCTGCCATTTTCCATATAGCAGGCAATATTTCAGGCAAAATGCCACATTGAAAAGTTTAGAATTCACGTTAGTTTTAATTTCACCAAATATTTCGGTGTAACCAGTGGTATATTCTCAAAAAAGAGGTTAATCTAATTCTTCTATTATAATATCTGATTGGATTTGATTCGGTTTGAAAATCTCTGTTAGATAGTCAGCAAACAGGTAGTAATTTTGTAAATACGAGTTTTCAATTTTATTTTATTTGAGACTTTATGTTTTGTTATTCAGTATAGTTTTGTCCATTGCATTCCTTGTCTGTTGCTATCTTTTCCTGACTTTTTCCCCCTCCAACTAGGAGTCTTACCTCCAATGGATAGTTGTTCTCTTGTGTTATTTGCGTGAGTTTGGATTTGCCCGTAGAATGAAACTTGCAATTTGTTTCTAGAATGGCTCTCTTTCAGTTTTTGCTTTGACGATTTTATTCCTATCTCTGTTAGTTGCACTACTACCAATTGTAGATGACACTCTTCATATGCAGCTATCAGCATATTTATTTTATGATAAATATCCCTGATCAGTTAGTTGGCGGCTTTGGGCATGGGCAAAGTTGAATTCTTTCGAGGTCGAGTATACGAATATTTATTTGCTTTGTTATCATGAATCCTAAAACAAAGAAAAATTAGTTTGAAAATTTAGAAAAAAAGAAAGCTCTTGTAACAGGTTTCGTTTCTCATCTAAAGAATATTTTTGGTAAAAATGAGCGAAATGCTTTGAATAAGTCACATTTAAAGTGACCTACCTTCACCTATATATTTTTAATGATTACGTCTTATGTTTTATTTATTAAATACTAAATTACTAATTCAAAAAATAGAATTTCTTTATTTTGAGAAAACGAGGCGTGCTTTCTCCACTGCTATGAAGTATAAACCGCAAGTTATTACCATATTACATTTTATCACATAAAAATGTCATTTGATTGGTATCTGAATGGAAAAATATGTACCTAGCAAAAATGGGTTAATAATCATAATTTTTCCAAGCAATGTAGGCTAGAGTATTGATCTTTAAGAGAATTCTTTCATTTTAAATCTTCGAAATGTATAACCCTCCATAATATTTTTCCCTCTTATAAGAACGTCAATGACTTTCTCGTTTGAAAACGTTACAGGCATAATTGCGCCTCTTTATTTTGACAGGTTCTGTTTCGATTTGAGGTTTATTGTTTGTTGCAAACATCAAATATACTTTTATTGTGTAGGGATTGTTATTTTGACGGCCACTTCACAAACCGTGTTGGATTTGTGTGGATATTGTGATATTCGGATTATATCAGGGTAGAATTCCCACCGGTGTGATTTATAGTAGATCCTCTATATTTTCCAATAAAACGTTATTATATGAACCCCGTTTATATTGTTGAGCAGTAAATAATGTTAACAAGATCGTGTAGCGAAGAAGTAATTAACTTTATGCTAATTTTTAAATACTTTTTTTTATTACAGGTGGAGGAAATTCGGGAGATGATAGATAAAATCCAAGCAAATGTGGAAGAAGTTAAGAAAAAACACAGTGCCATCCTCTCGGCGCCGCAGAGTGATGAAAGTAAGTTTTTCTTTATTATTGTAGCTATTTATATTTTAAGCGGGCCCGTTATTCAATTTGCGGTTCGTAAATGGTACTTAATTTGTGAGTTGAATTGGCGGCATCTTCAGATGAATAAAATTTTAAATTGGCCAAAAAGTTCTCTTTTAGAAAGTAAAGCTTGCATATCTCAATTTCCCGATTTTAGAAGCCGAGTGAAAATTTACAATTAGCATCTTGTAATTCAATTAGGGAATAAATTAGAAGTCTAATAAGTTTTATTCGAAACAAATATTTACGTTTTTCATCAGATTGTTTGTTCATTTTGGATGTTTTTTACTTCTTGAGTTTTAGCAAACAATGTATTACATAAATTGATTTCTTATCGAAGAGTTTGCTTTTTTTAATAAATTTCTATTAAGATTTACTGATCTGTAACGTGACAAAAGCTTTCAAAGCTATTTGCATTAAAGTGTTCCTAATTAGTTAGTTGGTGGCCTTGGGCATGAACAAAGAGAAGCAATTAAAAAATTTGAAGAATTCGTTTAAGGATCTAGTAAGAGTATTTATTTTCGATTGGAAACACAAAATCGTTAAGAATCATGAAGATAGTAATGTTAAATGTAACATTTAGATCAAAACTTGGTGCCTAGGTAGGTTTTATACTTTTATAACCACGATCTACTGTTTGAATATTTTTAGAATCAAATGAAGCCAAGGGCAACAAGTGAAGTAAACTTGTAGTACATGGAGCTCTTATTTTCATCATTTAGAAAAGAATTGACAAATTTGAGGAAATCTGAGAAAACAAAAATAGACAGTTGAAAAACTATTACGTATAGTATACTGTTTTGGTATTAAATCTGCATACCACCATGAACGTAGCAGAATTGAGCAAAAAGTCATTAGGAGATGCTTGATGACTTTATGATTTTGAAACACAATTCACATTATGTCTAATTTGTTTGCGAAGCAAACATTATATGGTAATTTCAGCATGATCGATAAAAGTTCCAATCAAGTGTTTGTAATAAGTTCGTGCATTTCAATATTCTTAATGTATATTGTGACATTTGACATTATCTAATGTCGTTGTTACTATTTCATGTCTAAATAAGCTACCTAAGATTAGTTACAATTTAAGAAAAGATAGATGATGTGTATTCTATAACGTAGAAAAGGGCCCCTTTGTTTGATAGTGTTTGAAGTAGCATTTCTCCAGACTTTAACTAAACAATCGCGTGTTTATGTAAGGTGTTATAGAATATTCACACAAAGGCTATTATGTTATTAAATAATAATAACGGTGTGACGAAATACAGATTTGCTCCTTTACAGCTCAATTTAAAGTTGGGATATTTAGGGTCTCAGAATGGTCAAAATTGGGTGTCGTAATTTCGGGGAAAACAAACGAAACATGATTCGTATGACAAATCAAAAATTAGTTCTGGAATCTAGAAATACATATCTATGTTGTAATATAATTTTCTTACAAAAATATATGCTCTAAACAACAGAAATAATTAATACATATTACGAAGCATGTGACATCATTTATAAAAAGTAGCAAATTTATTTTCGTACAGAAACGCAATTCAAACAATAAAATACCTTTACGACATGTACTTTATGAATAAAATTTTTAGTCAACAAGGCCCACTAATTTTGCTAATCTCGGGGAAATTAACAATTCGTAACTTTCATCTAAAATGGTTGGAGTGCATTTCACTCTGACTTATCCAAGACGCATAATTTGCAGGGAATTAACATCTTTCAAACCCGTTTTACTTTGACTATTATGCAGTAGATGTCAGTGCAGCGTTTAAGTTCCTAAAGAGCCCCGCCTCCAAAGGGGTAATAAAATATATGTATTTTGCTTTTGTGGTAATTACAATTAGAGATATAATTTTCGCATTCAAATCAGCAGTTATTTTTTTTTTTATTTGCTAAAAATGGTTATAATCTTGGAAGTATTAGTTATTTTTTGCTGCAGAAAAAAATTAGATGATTGATTAACAAATTTTGAGTTTGTGTACCTCTAATTCAAATTTGAAATATTATCTCTCTTAATGCGTTCTATATAAGACACCCGTAACCATATTTCGGTTTTGTTGTATCAAGAAACAGGTAGACAGGGACTCAAACCACCACGTGCGCAAGATATGTAACGCACATGGACGGCATCTCCGAATAAGCAAGCATTTCTGAAGTTGAGATTTTTTATTTGAATATTATTTTTATTACTTTTGGAGTATTAAAAAGGGAAGGAGGAAAATTGGGTACCGTTTGTTATTTTTTAAATGTTTTTAATAAATTGGAAACGAATGCAATTTAAATAGATAATGTATTTATTGTTATATGGTATTTATTCTTTGGTTTTAGACCGTTCTAAGAAATTATTAAAATTCTTTTATATACTTGTTAGCATTTATTTTGTCCACCCAAACGTTGTTAGGTAGATCTAGTAGTCATAAATAAATAATAACAAAAGGAGCAGAATATAAAAATAACAAATAGACATTACATGTTCTGTAACATAAAATATAAATAAAGTTATTCTTAAAATCCAAACATGGTGTCAGGTGTAAAAACCAGCGTATAGTGAAAACGGAATAGATACAAAGATGGATGGAAATTTTAATAAGCCTAGTAAATTGATATGTAATGGAGAAGCAGCCAACTGGCGTAGATTTAAAGAAGATTTTGAGACGTACATGATGGCAACCAGATATATAGACAAGCCAGATGAAACTAAAATTGCAATTTTTCTAAATATAGCAGGTAAAGAAGCTAGAGATATCTTTAAATTGCTTGAATTGAAGGAAAAAGAGAAGAAGCAGTATCAAATGGTCTTGCAAGCATTCGAAAAACACTGTATCCCAAGGAAAAATATAATTTATGAAAGTTTTATGTTCTTTTCTAGGGAACAACAAGAAGGCGAGACTTTTGAACATTTCTTGAGAGATATTAGGATCATGGCTAAGAATTGTGAATTCGGAGAACAAGAGGATAGAATGATACGTGACAAAATTGTTATCGGAGTAAATGATTTAACTTTACAAGAGTATCTGATTTGTCCTTGACTGCAGCAATAAACCATTGTAGAGCAGCAGAAGCGGGAAAGGTGCAAATTAAATGTATGCAAAGTAAAACGTCATCTGTTTCAGCTGTCACTATGACATCTCAAGAAAAGTCAAAGTTTCATAAAAAACTATGTTTTAAGTGTAATAAAAATCAGAAATGGGGAGAATGTCCTGCTTTTGGGAAGGTTTGTCTGCTTTGCAATAACAGAAATCATTTTGCAGTGGTATGCAAGCAAAAGAAAAAGCAATATGGAAATGCTCAAGGTAGATTAATAAATAGGAAAATAAAAGTTGGAGAGATCGCACAAAAGGAAGAAGAAAGTGAAGAAGAAGTTCTTCACTTGGACCATAGTGAAATTGGAACTATTGAAACTATAAATGAGGCAAATGGAATAGTTACTAATACACAGTATTGGATGGAAACTGTCAAAATAAAAAGCATAATTTCGATACCTTTCAAGTTAGATACTGGTTCTGTTTGTAGCATATTGCCGGTAAAAGATTTTGAAAAACTGAATAAAGCGTGTCATAATAGGTTAGTGTGTCATGAAACTCACTTAGTGTTAGTTGTATATAATGGAAACGAATTAAAACCTATAGGTAGTATAGAGTTAGAATGTGTTGTTAGAAATATTAAAGCCACAATCAATTTTGTTGTAGTTGATACAAAGAGTACTCCAATATTGGGCTTAGAAGATTGTGTTAAATTAAACTTAGTAAAAAGGGTAGATGCCATTTTAAATAAAGATGATGAACGAGCAAGATTTATTCAGAACAATAAGACAGTATTTTCTGGTCTAGGGAAAGTAGGAAAGTATTCGATTAGATTAAAAAATGATTCTAAAGTAAGCGAACCAACTGAATGGTGTCACAATTTAACTATAGTAGAGAAACCAAATAAAACTCTTAGATTATGTTTAGATCTTCGTGAGTTAAATAAATATATTTTACGAGAGCACTCTCCTATTCCAAATCCAGATGAGATATACAATAGGCTAGCAGGAAGAAGTATCTTTACTGTTTTAGACATGAAAGACCGGTATTTTCAGGTTGAATTAGATAAAGAAAGTAGCTCTGATAGCTATCGTCAAGAAAGATATAAGTAAAGTAACCCCTAGATTACAGAGAATGCTTCTTAAATTACTTAAATATGATTTAGGTATAAAATACTTACCGGGAGAAAAAATGTTTGTAGCCGATTTTCTTTCTCGAAATTATATACTTGACAATGCTCGTGATGATCCTTCATTACTTGAAATGGTACACTGCTTTGAAATTGATTTGCCAATTTCAAAAGAGAGATTAATTCAATTTCAATTAGCAACACAAAACGATAAAATTTTGAGTTCAATACTGGAATGGTACTATAAAGGGTGGCCAAAATCTTGTCATAATATTGTAGATAAAGAACTTCAAGTAATGTGGAACCTTAGAAATGAGGTGCATGTTCAGAATGGTGTAATTTTTTATAACAATAAGGTTGTAGTACCTCAAAGTCTCAGAAATGAAATGCTCAAAATCATACATGCAACTCATTTGGGTATTAAGAAATGTAAAAAAGAGAGCTAGATCTTTATTATTTTGGTATAGTATAAATAGAGAGGTAGAGGAATGGGTTAGGTGTTGTCAAGTTTGCCAAAGATTTCAGCCAGCAAATATTAAAGAAACATTAATACCACATGAGATACCTTCATTGCCATTCTTTAAAGTTGGCACAGATGTATTAACATATGGAGGTCATGATTATCTGGTGATGGAAGATTATCTATCCAAGTGGTTTGAAATCAAACACTTACAAACCAAAACAGCAAAAGAAATTACTATTAAATGCAAACAAATATTTGCCACATTTGGCATACCAAAAATATTAGTGTCTGATAACGTGCCTTTTAATAGTTTTGAGTTTAAGCAGTTTGCCAAAGAATGGGATATAGAACTAGTAACTTCCAGTCTCAGATATGATAAGTTAAATGGGCTCGCGGAAAAGTCAGTGAACATCGTGAAGGCCATTCTTAAGAAGTGTAAAGAAGATGGATCAGATTTTCACTTGGGCCTTTTAAATTACAGAAACTCGACAGTTTGCGATACAGATTATACACCCGCCCAGATTTTAATGAGTCGCAATTTAAGAACTAATTTACCTTGTAGTTACGATTACTTAAAACCAAAAGTTATTGAGAATTTTAAGAAGACGCACTAGAAAAGCAATCTCAAATGAAAAAAATTTATAATAGGCAAGCAAAGGATAGACCACAATTTAAAGAATATTAGAGATGACAAATCAAAAACGTGGATGCCAGGAAAAGTTATCAAAGTTCTAGACTCACCAAGATCATATCTTGTAAAAGGACCTAAAGGAAATATACTCAGAAGAAACAGTCATCATTTAAGACATTTCCATCAAGCTAAGAAAGCGGATGTTAATGACGGTTTAGAGGATGATACTCAAGAAGACATTGAGAATAAAATTAAAGATTAGGAAGATTCCTCGTCTACATCTAGTCGAAGAATTCAAACAAGAGCTGGCAGAATTATAAACAAACCATCCAGACTAGGTGATTATATTGTGTATTAGGCAAAATTTAGTTCAGGTTAATTTAAAGTTAAATTAGATCTTTTTAAAAGAGGGGGGATGTTAGGTAGATCTAGTAGTCATAATAAATAAATAAACCATTCTTTTATCAATACGGTAAGCAGATGAAAAATGTCAACGGAAATAAAAACATGAATGTAGAAAATGCTGATGAATATATGCAACCAGATAGCGCTAACAGTGATAAGACAGAAAAAATCCAAACATCCATTCAGTCGAAATCCAAAACATCTGTTAGGTGAGCAGACATTTTGATTTTATTAGTGGTTATATGTAAATCCATTGTTCCTTTCCAATCTTTGGGGCTCGTAAGCTGAAAGTAAGACTTTTGGTAGGGAATACAAATAGAAATAGCTATTTATGAACTAAGGACCGTAAGTGTCACTTTTTAGTCAAGAATGTAGTTTGCAAGCCGAAGCCCGTAGGGCTAAGGTTTCTCAATAATTCCAGACAAAAAGTACAGCCCGAAGTGCATACAAGATTTTTCGTCATGCTTGCATATCATTCAAAAATTTACTAGTATAAGATTTGAGGATTTACTGAACGACATTATGGCATGTACAAATCGATTAGTTTATCATGCCGCTAGTTTAGTAAAAAATATGACCACTAACACTACCGAAAACTACAATTCCCTCCTGGAAAAATTTATAGGTGGAAAAAGAATAAAGCGAAGCCATCACAAAGTAAAGTCCGGGACGTCATACACAAAAGTATGCTGCTAACAAAAAAAAAGCATTATGTCGTAGAAAATTGTACTATGACAAGAACAAATATAAAGCTAAACAAAAGACGACCACTAAGTTTATTGACGCAGATGAAGACTGGTCCAAATTTACAAATGTCAGAGATCGGCGAGAAAGAATTGGAAGATTTGAAAGAAAAGTTTATGCAGAAACTGAATAAAACTGCAGATGAGATCATGAGTATTTCTCAGTTAACACTGCAGCAAAATAATTCAGCTGTATGGTTTGAGGAACGCAGAAAACGAATAACTGCTTTCTCGTTTGGAAAAGTCTGTAAGATGAAACGGACAACAAATCCAAAAATACCATAAAATATTTAATTAATGCGTCCAACAGCATAAAGGCAACTAACTATGGGATAGACAATGAACGTATAGCTTGCAAAGACTTCGAAAGTAGGAGTGGTCTAAAAGTTGAAGAATGTGGTTTCTTCATCGATTATGAGAATTGTTATATACCAAGAAAACAGTGATGATAACGACACTGAAGAAGCTGCGCCAACTAGACCTTCACATCGAGAAATTCAAAATGCCTTCAACACACTGCAGAACTTTTTTACCATGGAAGAAAATTAGTGAAGATTGAAACATTTTATGAAACCATTTGTATCAAAAAAATATCCACCAAAACCTAATCACTGATTATTTTCATAAAAAATAAAATTTATATGTATGTATCAATTTTATACGCAATTACATACGAAATAATATTTTTATACTTTGCATTTAATAAACTATCTACATTTTTATGTATTAAACGACAATTGCATATAAAAAAAATTATTTTCCGTAACTCGTATTTTTTATAACTCGAACTAATATTTGGATTTCGAGTTATGGAGGTTCCACTGTAAATTATTTTATCAATGTTTGTAAAAAATAAATACCGTACGTTTTGTAAATGAATAAATAGTAGGTATTTCTTGAAGAATTGTATTCGTAAAGAAGTTTGTTTACATAAGATAATTTTTTGTATTCGTTTTGTGAGATACATAAACCGAAATGCGGTATATAACTAAATATATAAACATTTCAGTTTATGTATCTAATTTGACATACTCATGTATGAAAATAATAAAAAATATTTACACGCCTTTGGAGAATTAATTCCTTATCTAAAAAAACATAATGTCCGCACAACTCTAATGATAAGAGACATACTAAATTCTATGGGTAATAAAAATAATGACTAATGAGATTTAGAAAACAATTTGCAATTTCTCGGGTCGGAATGTTCTAATGCATTCACTTCTTGCACCGGCCGTCTGAATGGTATTGCTTACATTACGGGAGTTGTAAAATCTAAATCCTCGAATAACAAAAACAGATTACTGTCGGTAGAAAATAAGAATTTTTCAGATGTACAGAGAACCAGATGATATTGTAAACTACCTTGAATGATTCAGACGAAGACGCATAGCATGACGGTAATGTAGCTAAAGAGGGATGTAACGATAATACGTCTGACAACTTCAAACTTATTACGTTTAGTCAAATAACTCTGTAACACACAAAAATCTCGAGTAAGTTTAAAATGCTGAGGATAGTTCGCCCTTAAACAGATTTCTACAACTGCACTTTTAAATTTAGAATAGTACTTTTACTAGTTAAAAGGGTTCAGCATCTCTCGCCACAAAATTTGCTTTGCTTATTTAAAAAATTAATTAAATCCCAGCCTTAATGTGTAGAGCATTAGGACAAGAACTTGTCTGGCGATCTATACTATTTACAACTAGTTGTAGAGGATAATTTTGATCTTTCACATTCAGTTATTATAGGAGAACAAAACAAATGCTTTCGAACATTTTATGTTTTCTTAAAACAAATGAATCCATCTGCATGAACTTCGAAACATTCGATTAGTCAATATTGTACTTTTTGATTATTTCTGAGAATCATAAATTCTGTTTTCAACATTGAATTTTGCCATCGGCGAAAACGAAAAAACATTTAAAATCCTATTATCTCGCAAAAAATAATTTTTCTCGAAAAATTTATTTTGCTAGCGGAGCTTGTTTGCTATTTCATGCGTACATTTTTTTCCTCATCTTGTTTACGTAGGACCTCCGAAACCTAATTGTTATCATTTTCCAGATTCAAGGTTTCCGAAATATTAAATTTGTTTACACTAAAACATGAAATGCGGAGGAATCTCCAAAATCCTCCACGAGATAATTTAAGTCTACTTGTTAACAAGTTCGTTTAGCTGATAGGTGGGTGGAGGAGGGAGGAAATACGAGAGCTATAGTAGACCTAAATTTATTATGTTCCTTCCTGTGCATAGTCCCTAAATGTTGATTTAATCAATTTAAATGAGGTCGTTGATGATCTTACGAAATTGCACCGCACCCCCCTCTCCTTCTCTTCTCGTTCATCACCACCAAATCGAATATCAACAGATCACCTGTAACCACTTTAGGTCTAAATAACTTGGTAATGTAATCTCATTTCCATGTTCTCGTTACTTATAAGCCGTGGTTTACCGGTTTACTCCTAAAGCCCTCTGCTTTAATCAAAATCTACTTTGCAAACTCTATTCCTGACGGGTTTCTGGCTCATCTTGGAAGAAGTATTCTAATTAAAAAAAATCAAGATCGTAGTAACGAGATATTCATTAAAATTATAATTTTAGGAATGAATTTTATTCATGGGAAAGGTTAGGGTTTTGATTAAAAAAGGAAACAAAATTCTTTCGATGCAAACAATACCTTTAAATGAAGTGTAGAATTTTTATATTCGTTTTTCTAGGTTGGAATTTAAATTTATCTCTGGGTTTCCTTATTTCAAGGCGATCAAGTTGTCTTTTTTGTGAAATAATTTTCTTCGGAAAAATAGGTTTAGGAAAGGAGATGTGGTACGAATTTTAAATTTCGTATGCAGATAGACTCGACGGACGCGATCTATAATAACTCCTCTCTACGTTATGCCAAATAAGACTAAAATAAATGTTCTCGAATCATTCATTCTTTGTTGGATTTGCGGCCTGAATTGCTGTAATCTAGATGCTGAGGGAGTTTTAGGTTATTAATTTATCAATCTAAGATTCTAAATTGAATTTCCAAAGGAAAATATTTTAATTTGCCAATATTTAAGATAATTTTCCGCCGGATTAAATCGGGAACTCTAATAAGATAAATTTCAATTCTTGTCTTGTTTTTCATTTTGGAAAGTTTCTCTTTTCTTGTGTTAATTCGTATTCTTTAGTTTAAATTGGCAAAAAAAAGGTGATAAAAATTCTTAGTATAAATTTCCATTAAGAAACTTCCTGTAAAAATCCGATTTGTATTCATTAATATTCTTCTCGCCTAAAACGTCTGTTCTTCGCACATTTAATTTCTGTGCCAGTTATAAATGCTGCATTTAGTTTTTAATATCAATAATATGATAATATTTCATTCTGAAAATATACACCTCAAAGAAACTTTATGGTATTCTCAGCAAAAATTATTAGAAAGTGACTTATTTGGGACGTAGACAGGTTTACTATACTACGGCTTAAAAGGTCTGTTCCGCTCGCAACACTTTCCGTACTTTATCACTTTTAATACTTACAGTTTTAAGTGTAGGAAAGATTAGTTGGTAATGAGTTTTTTATTTCTTTGGGTTATAAAACTTGTAACGACTCGGTTTATTCAATTATTCTCGTATTTTTAATATTTCTTAGTATATATTCTTCTTTGTATCTTCATTGTATCAGCACATATGGCGGTTTTGCCATCATTGTGTCTGAACGGTTTTTTTGTATTAAAAATCTTGTACTTTTCTCGATTCACTGTTAAGATCTCTCATCCATAAGAAGAATCAACTAACAGGCCTAGACCATCTTCTCAGAACCAACCATATCATGGTTCATCCCTGTCGCACTTTATGTACCTGAAACTGACGTACACTAATTTTATTTGGGGAGCCACAGTTTCGTTCTACACAAATGACCCTGCCTAAGCTGTCATTAGCAGTACGATTCTGAAGCGCCTCAAAGTATACCAGCTCTAACCTTCTAAAAATTAAATTACGTTTAAAGATGCACCACACTTTCTAAAATCTTAAGCTAGATTACGCTAGATTTAATTTGTGGAAGAAAAATCATAAAATTGTGTTTACCAGTTTGGTTTTCCCGGCAGCGCCTCCATCAATAATGTTACGTCATCCAGGGACGTGGATCAAAATAACATGTCATTTCAAAAACATCTGGGAATGCAAAGCATAACCACAACGAACTCCGTTTTGTTACATTTTTCAGACTTCGGCAGCCATTTTGACCATGTTCCCGAAGAGTTAACAAAAAACAAAGATACCACGTGATCTATAGTTTTTGATGTAGAATCCAAATCTGAAGTCAAAATTTCAAAATTTGACAAAAAATGCGGACAGACATACAGATATATAGGCAAACAGATAGACAGACTTCGCAAATTCAGTAACGACTCCTTCGGAGTTCGTTGAAAATACAAGAATGCCAAAATAAGGCAGGCAACAAAACTATCTATATGAGAAAATGATCAATCTGTCAAATTCTTCATTGCGAAAGTACTCGCACTAGTTCGAATATGACAAGAATTGCTACCTCTTCTATAGCAACCTAATTCTTTGTTTGCCAGAGTACACGGACAATAGACCTTTGGCTAAATCGGTGTTTGATTTGTATTCTTGCATTGTAACTACAGAAAAAGAAGTACTCTGTATAAGTTGTCAAAAAAAAATTTAATTTAAGTTTCTAATAAAGTAATTGTATTCAAAATAAGAAAATACATAACAATGATTCAATTTGAATTTTTTTTTTCTATAGCTACAATGCAAGAATACAAATCAAATACTGATTTAGTCAAAGTGATCCGATATTTGTGAAATTTTGCATCTAGTCACAATGTCATATTCTGAACAACTTTCCTTAATAACATTCTGCCGTATTATTGACCGAAATGGCACTTTGCTTCAACATAAAATGGTTTTTTCAATTGTCATGACCGTCTTGGATTTTAAAAACTAAAAATGTGCTTGAAATTCTTTTCAGACCAAGCAGGCCGGTATCCCAAAATATCAAAACGAGATTCAAACATTTTTGATCAATTATACCTATAGTGAAGTCAATCCGGGGACACACTGTATGTTATTATGGGCACGTGCATAAACAAAAGCCGCATTCATAAGCAAGAAAAAATAAATTTTCAAATCGGTTGTTCGCTTCCCGCGCAGTGCGAGTTCTAATCAGAACTGTGTTTTTCTATGTTCTTTGACATTGCGCGCATCTAGCGAGTAAAGGTAGAATTTTTTTGAAAAACTAAATTAGTAAAGAAAGATTATATTTAGATCAAAAAATATGTAAACAAATGCAGCAATTGGAGCAATATAAAGTAAGTCTGTTTTACGTTTGTTTTCTCGTTTTGAGCCGTTTATTCCCGCCTGCTCGGCTGTAAATGTAAATTTTTTGCTGAAATTTTTATGTCTTTTTTTCAACCTAATACGCCCAAAAAAAAGTGGTAGCCTGCTGATTCTGACAATATAGCCGAGTCCAGAGCAGGTCTAACGTGCAAGTATTATAAGAAGCACAAATTTAATATGCGCACACAATCATGACCTTTACATACTTCTACTTATAAAATTTCTATACAAGATAACTTCTAAAAATTCTAGTTACTCACCTGCTCAGACCTTTTAACGTTCATTAACTCCGATTTACTCGTTCTGATAATTAAATCTAAAAATGCATCACATTTTCTCAAATTACTCATATAAGAATGGTCATCCTGCACCTAGTCCTTTGTTTGACAGACCACACTTGCAAATTTTATGTGGAACAAGAGTTTGGTGCGTACATTTATGCACACGTGCGCCTTAGCATGTTAAAAATAGATTACACGGAGCTTGGCCTTTCCTGGAAAATTTGCAAAACGCAGAGAAAAATTAATGAAAATGTCATGGAAATAAAAATTTGATGACTGTATGAAAATACTGACGTTGCAGGGTCGGCTCAACACGTTAGACGTCTTAAGTACAACCTGAGGACGCTACTTGTTAATGCCCGCAAAAGTAAAGTTGTTGGTGTGATCCTCCGTCATGTCATTTTTTGAGTCTGAGAAGGGGCCCGCATATTTGTTTCGTAGTTCCTGAGGGGACACCTCGTGAGCACCCACGGAGGCGCAGAAACAATCTTTGCACAAAGTCATTGACATGATTTGAACCGACCCTGGTCGCCAATAAGAACGGGACGATTCTTGAAGTGAATTGGCTCTAAATTGTGTAAATATGACGGAAAAGAGCCGAACATTAGTTGTAATCCACCGTTGCCAAAGTTGACAATAGATCCCTAAATCTAACGATTTTACAACTTTCTGTATATTTCTGATTGTTTCTGACAACAGTATTGTTCACTTTCGTATTCGTCTTTTAAGGTCGCAATGATCGTGATTTTTCTTTAATAGTTGGAAACTTATTTGAACTATTGTTGTTATTGTTATTATGTGGCTGAGACCTCAGGTCGCAGTTCCCTTGGACCTCGTGGCTCCAACTACTATGGTTATTTCGCCGCCAACTACAATTTAGCCGAATCCGAGGATTTTCCAACCCCGGTAGGTATTTTTAACGCGCAACTCACCGTAGTCACACGAGATCCACTGCTTCACATTTGTCCCAGAGGAACCATTGGGTTGATAGTCAGATACGTAACTACCAGAGCCACCGAGGCTCCTTTGTTTGAATTAATTAGTCCGAAAACTATGTAAGGAATATTGCGACTAACTTCAAACCAGTATTTCTGCAAAAGTAAGGATCGCAACAGGTAGTTAACCAGTTCGTACATCGTTATGAGACTTGTGACGTGCACACAAACTTAATCTTCCTAAGACCATCTGCTACGACTTAATCCACAAGCAGTTGTGTTCAGCTTGGTTCTTCGACGATGCTCGTTCTCCATTAACTTTACTGAAAACCCCCTCCACACACACACTGCTTTTTACAAACATAAGAGAAACTGAAAGAAAAAAAATAGAACTTTTTTTAAATTATGGCAAAGAAAACCGATTGTTTTCATTGTTATAATCACATGATGGTATTTACTTCTAAAAAAGAAAATTGCAGAATAAAATCAAAAGCATCAACTAGCTCGCCCACGAAATCACAAACACAGCCATAATTAAGAACCATTCCTGGTAAAAAGCACATATGAAATTGCAACGACGTGCACCCCACACCACACGCTATTTTGTAGACTAACGAGAGCTTTGCAAGCACGCTTCCCAACGTGAGGGAAAGATAAAGAGAGAAAGACGATATACATGGTTCGTTCTGGAAGATCGTCTAGTAGACAGACGCCTTGTTGTTATCAATTATCCGTTTGCTAGTGCCGATTAATAAAATTAGATTAATCCAATTGTCGAGAGCTTTGACCAATAGATAAATAAATTTTAATGAGACTTCTCAGTTTATGTTGAAACTACATAAATAGCAAGTTAATGTGCTATAAAAGAGGAAAGAAGAATATCATCTTAATTAAGAAACATCTAAAATTATAACACCCGTTAACAAGCAGAACATAAAGTAGTGTCATCGTCGACCAATTTATATTCCTAAACTTGATCCCACCGAGAACCTTTAAAACAGAAACACGAAACGTAACAGAAAATCAAATAGGTGTAGAGTTAGTTACCTGTAACTTTTAATTACCAAACGTTCGCAATAAATTTTCATTATTTTGCAATGTACCATCATGAACTTCGCGCGAACTGTAAAAGGATTCACAGGAACCGCGATAAAATCGGTGGTTGAAACATTAGAAAAGGGGGGTTGTTAAGGTTGGTTATACAAATAAATTTCGAAACACACTGCTGCTGCATTGCTTTCGGCTAAATTTAATTTACTTTAAAGCATTAAATTTTCTACCCTCTCACTTTCACACGGAAAAAACAGTGAAAACCTTTTTATACATGAATTAACGGAAAAATATAAAATTAAGTAATAAAAACAGAAATATCCAAAGAGGTAATTATTCACGTAACAACCAAGTTTTTTCTTAAGGAGATAAAATGGAGCTTTTCATTCTTGGAATTTAACTTGAGAAAAAAAACCTTTTAAAATTTATTACCGAAAAACAAAGTTTTAAAAAGTAAAAAAAGAAAGATATTAAAGTTTAATGGAGTTTTAGTGGAATTTTCAGCAACAATAGAAAAATAATAAAAGCAAATAATAATCTTAAGAAAGAATCTGCGATTCGTTCATCGCAGTGGATACATTTCGTTAAAAAAAAAAGAAGACAAAAGAAAAATTCATTTACTTGTTTTCATATCTGGAAGCTATCACAGATGCTATAAAAACAAACAAAAAATTGCCCACATCGTCTTGAAGTTTACTTACTTAACTAGAAACTTAAATGAAGTGATTAATGCTAGTGTAGTTGCTGGTGGCAATCAAATAACGAAAAACAGTGTTAATTCAAAAGAAAGATTAGCGATTAAGATACTCAAGCAATCCTGAATATTAATTATTACCAATATGTTGGAAAAGTTATTTTATTAAAAAATGAATAAATATACGTTTTAAGCTTACCATGTATACGGATTACCATACAGTGTGTCCACATTTCGATGCTCACGATTGGGATCTCGGAAATTGTAAGAGATACGAAGTCGGTTAAATTAGGAAAGATTTGGCTATTTTGGAGATCAGTTTACTTCTGCTTTTGTTTTTTCAAGAAAGTTCACGGCTTACTAGTTATTTGCTAAAAACGAAATTATCTTATTTTTTTTTTTTTAAATAAAAAGCATTTCCCACTTAGTGTGCCATGGCATTAAACATATGAAAATCATTGATTTTTGTCAGATAAATTACATTTGTTATGTAACAATTGCTAAAACAAAACAAAAGATGCTTTTAAGATACTTTACTGAGCATTCACAGATAGCATCAAATAAGCAGCTAAAGCGTATTTATTTTGTTTTAGCAATTTTTGCATAACAAACGAATTTCTTTTTGATAAAACTCCACGACTTTGTGTGTTAGATGTCATGGCACACTATGATGAAAAATGATTTTCACTTTATAACTTGGTAAAACAAAAGAATAGCTATGTCAAATCATGTATAACGGAAAAGCATTTAAGGCGCGCGGTTCAGTAATACGGAAATCAAGTAGGCCTTCCATTAGAAAAAAATGTGGATTTACGTTTCACCGCCGAAGTAAAATAAAAGACAATTGCGAAAATATTATTATTATGTTATTGGTTTCGGATAATTCAAGACTTTGAAATTCTAGTCAATTTGCAAAGTCTGTCTGCATTCTTTTTAAATTTTGCAATTTTGGAAAAATTTGGATTATTCGTCAAAAACTAAAGAACGCGTAGTGTCTTCTTTTTTTGGTATCTCTTTGGGAGCATGGTCAAAATGGCCTCTGAAAGAACAAAACAGAGTTCGTTGTTGTTATGCTTTGCATTCCCAGATGTTTTATTCATGATTTCAAAAAGTTACTCGTTTGATGAAGTCGGAAGACAACCATTAACATAGTAACATATAAATCAAAGTTTCCACAGCAGTTCTTGACAGGATTGGATCGTTTTGAAATTCAGTTGCAACTTAAATGTTTTTCCCGTTATCATATTAAGCTTTCTGTTTTGGGAAAACGAGTTTGGGCGATCCAAATGTCTAAAATTTGGAGAACTACGAAGCTTATGGACTTTGACGGGTTTGTATATAACATGCACATGCAACTACTTTGTTTGGAGATCTTTCAGCGAGGAAATCTTTTTAGACAGCAAAACCGTAAATTTTGTAAATGGGCGATTGTTGCTCGAGGTAAGCAAGAAAAAGCTGCATCTAGGCAATGAAAACGCGAATGGTAAGTACTTCTGTTAACTTGGAAAAAGCTGGAAAATAGCATTTGGCTATCTACATTTACTTTACATTAATTGATTTCTATTTCTGCTTTTCGTTTCTTTTTGGGTTACCTGATTACTGCAAGATTCTGAATTCTGTACAAAAAGAATTGTTTCTAATGAAGCCTATGAGTTATAAACGGTAAGAAAAACCGCCCGAAACCTTTTGCTTGGTATCAGTGGCTACAAAAATGCCCCGAGAGACTCAGATTATCTGTGAACCATTGGTTTGGCAATGTACCAAGCATAAAGTGATGGTGTCTTAGTACAAGACTACTAATGGTGAGATAAACAAGCTAGACCAAAACCTATTTGTGGTATCAATTTTTTGTTTAGTTCTAATTTAGTAAGATAGAACAAAGACCACATAAAAAAATGAAGTAGAAAATGACAGACCGTATTGGTATCCAAAGGTGAAACGAAGAGAAAGACAAAAATGCAGGACAAGTCATTGAAAAGAAGTGGAAATGCAGAAAGAAAACAAATTTGAGTTGATAAAGAACTGTCAGAAAGAAGAATGAGAAGATATCTTTAATTTTACCCGATCTTCTGAAAAATTTCCCCGACTTGGACAAATCCCCTGACTTTTTCCTGACCTTTTTTTTACGGAATAAAGAAATTCTCTTACTTTTGTAGGATTCCCAGGATTCTAGCGATTTTAGATAGAAAGTTTATAATATATAACTATAAACGAAAAATTGAAACACAGGTAGGTAGATTTTGCTAATAAAATGTTTTTACTAGTCTTACAAAACAACTGAATAAAGTGGAAAGGAAACTCAGTAGATCATTAATTGTTTAATTAAAGTACTTCTGACAAATACTAACAAAGTGGCTTTTAACACTTTCTTGAATATGTAATAATGCTAATACCATTTAATCTTTGTTATGTAACAAAAAGTATTACAAACTCCTAAATAACTCGCATTGTGGCTGCCAAATGACTGCCTTTAAACAAATATTACTCACTCGTTCGTTCAATTGTTTGAGTTTTGTTTTAGCACGGCCTACTTTTTATACTTCACCTATTTCATGTTGGAAATCGCGGTTTATTATTAGAGAATGTCTATTAAATTTAATAAAATAAAAATGGGAAATAACTTAACCAGCGATACCTTTTATCAGTTTGTGATCAAATAAACTTTGAATTTTAAATATGAAACTACAATAATAGGTTATTGCATAATGAGACCAGAAATATGTTGATATGAATTTAAAACTTAATACTTATATTGCATCAAATATAGGCATTTTATAAACTTCCAAAATGACAGCAACACCCAGCTGTAAGCGACTTCATTGCATCTTGTGACACAGTTTGGTGGAGGCGCCAGTCATCAATCACAGTACTTCTGATATAACAAGCGAGTGGAGTTTCCGCGAGATTAATTAATCATAAATCTATAAGAATCTTGTAAATTTTAAAGAGATTGGAATTAACCTACTAAGCTTCTTGTTTTTGTTTTTAATTGTATTTATTTTATTCTAATTATACTAATTGTAATCCTTTACTGTTAACCTAACAACCTAACATTGAAGCTTTCAGAAAATTTAAAAATAATTTGAAAACGAATATAATATTTGCCTAAGTAGTGATGCATTAATATTCTAAAGACTTATAGTTGAAAGATGAAAACGTAATCTCTCTCGTCATTACATTATCTTTATTTGAAAATTTAAGAAAAACATCAAAAGAGAGGAATAATCAAAATATCTTTGTTTTCAAGATCTCTTAAAATAAATTATTCAATCTAATTAGAGACATCCATTTCATTACGAAACTTCATAAAACTTTTTTTCGTGTTATTTTAGCAAATGTAATATCTCCTTAGCGAAAATTCCACCTACATTTTCTAATTTCAATTTGTTGAGAGCCTGGTGGGTGAATTATCTTTTCTGTTTTTAATTAAATCTTAAAATTTGTCGTATTGGTAGAATACAAAATATTTTAATCAGATTAAATTTCAAAAATCGATTTGTTGTACAAAATTTAGTTGTGCTTTTCCTCTAATAAATACCATACCGTACACTATAGTATTGTTTACCTAGTTTTGTGTGTATCTTACGTAACATCCTATTACACCCCCATATTTGCTTTGTATAACACAATCTGTATATGTGTCGTGTGTTCTATGCTTACTTTTGCACCCACGTAAAGTTTTCTCTTTGTATTATTAAGTTTATTAAGTTTAGGAATTAATATAATGTTTGAGTACCATCTGACAAGTAAATTGGGCTGCTCTATTTTTAATAAATAACAAAAGAAAAATAAGTGATATGAAATCCTGTCCTGATTTTTTTTGAAACCTTTTATTACTTCTCCATTTTTAGTTGGAAATGCAATAATAATGCAACACCACACGCAACACTCTTGAGATCAATAAATAAAAGTAGTATTGCGTGTTAGTTTGAAAATCATTTTTTTATTATATTTTTCATTCATATAATTGGTTATTCAATAGGAGAGTATAGTAAATAACCAGAGTCGTATTGTATTTTTTTAATGATACAAATAAAAGCACAAAAAGTCAATTACCTTATCTAAAATCGTAATAATTCTAAGAGTCATAAATAGTATCGAAACAAGGGTAGGTATCGTTTTTGTTGATTAAATAAGGAAGAACCAACAAGTGGAAATGAATTACATAGGCGTGCGGGAAGAATTCTATATCGAGGAAAAATCAAATTATAAGAATGTAGGCGTACTTTCTATTGAATTGCGGTCTTGGTTTTCGGTTATAGCGACAATTAGCATTTTCTAATATTCTATTTTTCAAAAATTCATTAAAGAAATTGTCACAGCAGTAATTAGCTCATCTACTTTATGATGAACAAATTACAAGCAAGCTTCCTGTATTACTTAAGTGAATTTTTACGCTTTTTGACTTTTGTTTGATCCCATTGTGAATGGGAAGAGTGTATTCTTAAGGAATAAACTGTTACATTTTTCTCAATAGATGCATCCAGTTTTTAGCAACAAAAATGTCTTACTGGAGTTGTCTTTGGACTGTTTTATATTTGTTTTGTCTAAACTATAAACATCAAGTTAATCAATTTGGACACTTGCAATTTTCTTTCCTTTTGGAAAAAGATCTGGTGACCATCTAGAATTTAGATTCTAAATTCAAAAACATAAAGAAATCTGCTGTGGAGTTGTAAGTTTTTCTGAATGGAAAATAATGTTTGCATATTAGTGCATCCTAATAGATAGATTTGAGATAGGTCCATAGCAAACTAGAAACTAACCATGGTCCACGGGCATTGACCCTTAGGATTCATTGCCAACGAGACGGTTTGATAGTTGGACCTTGGACCAATAAGATTGTTAATTTAATCTAAATCAAAATGCACCGGTTTAATAATTTAGCGGTTTTAGTCCGATATTAAATTTAGAGCAACTTGTATTGAGAAGTCACTTAAATTTCTTTAATTATATAATATAAATCTACAGGATATTTTAGGTTACTAGGGGCCAAATTTATTAAGAACAAATGCGCTTTCAAACGAATGTTCTTCGGATAAGTGGTCGCTGCAGGCAGTCACGCCAGTTTCTACTCTCAAGAGGGTGAAAAGAACAGGAACACCTTGTACCGGCCATTAAGACACTAACAACGAAAAATTTCTTATTTGATAACTGCATTGGGTTTCCTTATTAATTTATTCTTCTAAATACTGTTTTTCTTGCTTTTGACTTGTTGGTCTTTGCTACCATTTCATCTGCAAACTTAAACATTGACATAATGAAAACCTTGTATTCTATCTGAACATTTTTTTTTAGTAACGTCACTAAAGTTTTAGAACTTTTAACTTGTTCACCTACACCAACATACAAAGACCCTTATCACTAGTAAATCCTTATAATTTCTATGGTAAAGGTACTGATAACTGGAGTTGTAGATATCTTTAACATTTGAAGCAGGAACCAAAAAGATACGCCCCAGTGTCATCAGTTGTTCAATATTGATTCCTTAAAATGTCTTAGGATCTACTATTCTGTGTTCAGAAAAAATATCCATTTTGTTTGGTCCTTCAAGATAATTGCCTAATGTCCTTATCGCATTGCCAATGCTTTCGCATCCAATTCTCTTTTCTCCCGTTTTGCTCAAATGCAGAAACCAAAGATTATAGGATGCTTGGTACCTTCCGTAAGTTGATCCAAAAAAACATTTCTATTTTGCAGATAATGCATTAAGTGAAGTTTTAATGATAAAGTGGGAAAGTTTAGTTGCGGCAAATTTCTTCACGAACCATAGACGAATTATCAATCTGTTTTTACATCTAGGAGTCTTGATGTCTGCTTTACTGTTTGCATCATTGTGGTTCATCCAAAACGTATATTACCATATGATTTGGAGCTTTTTATCTTTATCTAGATAATTTATGTATTATCTGTGTATAACATTGCTTAATGATGTACCCACCCAAAGAATCACACTATCTAGCCTATTTCTAGGTCACTAGCCCTGGTGGTCATCTTCATATAGTCATTACCATGCTTTTCTATACTTAGTTGTAAAAAAACCAATATAAGATTTTTTATTATCTACTTCTCGAAGAAAATTTCTATGAGAACCTATTCTTAATTTTAATTTGCTATTATAATGTGAAATTTTTGAATTTACAGGACATAACTATTAAATAGTTAACGAACCTTCTCTATTTGATATACATCTAATATCAAGCAAATGTGTCCGATAGAAAAGCTAAAGAAATTATTCAAATCCAACTTAGCAAAAGACAGTCTAAATCTTGTTAACTTATGTTTTAAACATGTTGGTGGATATTTCTTTCTTTATCATTGTTATGCAGTATAAAATGTCCAAAAGGTTTTCTTTTGTGGGTTGAAAATATTTTTTAACTTCCCGAAAGAGGTTGTTTTCTGTCGTCTGAAATAACAGATTTATTTAACGTTTTGCCTAAAGAATAAAGCAATAAACGTTAAGAAGTCTCAAAAGTGATTCCCATTGTTTAACTACTCACTCGTTCGTATTTTTATTTGGACTGTTTTTACTTTTCAGATATTCCGCTCTATTTTTAAATATGTGCGTCCGAGAGAGCGACCTTTTCTTAAGGCAGGACTTCTTCACATTTCCCTACATATTTCTCTCGATTCCTAGCATCCTTGCTCTCGTATAAACCCCTTCATACATCTTACATGGGCTTCTTTCAAGCTTTACGATTTCCTTTTGCGGATGACCCAGGGGATTGTCGCTGTATTTATTGTGCTAAAGATATCTAGACCTTTCCGTACTGCCCTGTATGTATTGCATAATATAAACTAACGAGTGAACGAGAGAGGTTTTCGTTTTTTAAAGTCTGTTCGTCATGAAAGGGTGCGTGAAATTTACAATACAGATTATTATCGTCGAACCACACGCTTAGTAGCACCACGACATTGACGCTAACTCGGAAACTTGGGTAGGAAATTAATGTAAATGTGCCTTTTTCATTTTGAAAGGACGTGAAGTGACTGCAAGAAGAGGAGGCGTTAGGGTGCAGGAATTTGTCAACCAGTGAATGAATGAAAGCTCTGACAGTTTCCGATATCTAAATGGAGCCCAGTTGTTATCTTTCGCTCTGATTTGGCAGTTATATCGAAATATAAACAGATCCTTTCATTCGCAAACCGAAACCCAAGAATGAATGAAACGACACCAGAAATTCCTGTATTATTCAGCAGGAATCACGTAGTCCTGGTGGCGTGACGCACCATTCAGAAAGTCTGGAGTTTCGAATCCGCGGAGGATCAATACCACCTCAGGGCTGCGATAAGCTACTAGACTCCGGGGTGCTAGTACTCATTCTCTACTTTCTGCTCTTAAAAATTAGCATTTCGGTTATTCTTATGGGCGCCGGCTTTTTATTGCTCAGTGAAAATTCACTTTGGCGTCACGTATCTTCAGGTCCTGTTAGTCCTGTCTGGAGACCTACTAAAATATTGTTCAGTTGCTTTGCGCTCGTACGTCATTTATTTTCTAGAATTTCTCGTCTTTTAAAAAAATGTTGTCAAGTCATTGCGATCTCAGACTGAACTATGAACTTTAGGGTCGTGGATGGAATTTTATTTATATTTTTTAACCAATTAAATAACCCCGTCAGAAGAAAATTTATTTTAGAAATGAAACAGTTTTTTTTGCTGAGATGTCAAGATTTATAAACTACCTTAAATAATGAAATTTCGGCCCGAAAACAATTTTGGCTTTTTGCAAACTTTATGAATAATAAATAATTACAGTAGCATGAATAGTTCAGTGAAAAACGCTTAAAAATGATGTCATAATAATTTTTTCAAACTTATTTGAATTACTGTCATTTATTATTTTCCAACCACTACACTTGATGCATTGTGTTGGCATTTTCAGCTTTCGGAATACGAAAATTCCAGTTTCAGTGGCCGCTGTAAAATAACGTTGCTTTTTTATCCTTTTTACGACTTTGTTGCTGTTTGATTCATAAATAAAAATAGAATTTTATTGATGTTTTGCTTTTGAAAGTATGTCAGGACCTGTTGTGTATTGCTGTATTTACCACTTTAGCCCTTAGAATTCAAGTAGACTGTGTGAGAGCTTTGCCTTTAGTAGCGTTTATTTATGTTGTTTATTCTGTATTGACAAGAATAGAAATACTTTCAAAGCAAAGAAGAATCTCTTTGTTGTATTATTGTATTGTATTGTATTTGAAGTGTAACCCATAGCAGCTAGTGACTTCTTAAAGTGAGGGCAACATAAAAAATAAAAACTTATAAAAATTGTTTTTGAAGTTTTCATTTGTTTTGAACCTAAAGAACACACTTGTGTAGTAGTATGCTGTGAAAGTACTTTTTTCCAATGTATTAATAATGCTAGATGATTTTTGTGACGATAAGAATTCTGAAAAACGAGATAAGATTTGAAAACTCGAATTTTACTATTTAAAGAGAAATTCTGAAAACAGAAGTTTAGTTTTCAATAAAAGTTTTAAAGATAAATAAGTGGGCACAACCTCCTACCTTTTTTTTTGTAGTAGTAGGCGTTACTAAGTGTACCCCAAATTTTTCTAGAAGATTCAGTGTGTCATTCTATCCAAACTTATACAGCACTCTTTTTGAAGATGATTCCTTTAGTTCTAGTTTCCTCCTTATCACTTCTTACAAAGCTCCATTGAGTGGAAATTTTTGGCGTGGACTACTTTATTTATTTTCCTTACTGTTAATTTGTGAAACTATAGGTAACAAAATACAATAAAACACAATATATTTTGGGCCGCTTTGGTGATAATCTCTCCTAACCATCTCCTAAGGTTGTTACCAGACGGGTATTCTTCATTTTTCTTTTTTATCTCACTATAGGAAACCGACATTCACTATTGTGTCGAAGGTCTGAATAATAAATATTGAGCGTCGCGAAGCCAAGGTAGAAAAACCTGAGAACTGCTGGTCTAACAGACGATCTCGTCATGTGTATTGTTTAACCAGATTGTAGATCTTCCAATCCATCAGATTGCTAGAATATCGTTGGTTTAATATGTCTAAGACAAAGTTTGAACTATTGACTAATTATACCTACCATACCTTCGGGCACATTGCTAACAAGAAATTTCTGTTTCCACTAAACCTCGATTATTAAATCACCAAACGTTTTATATTTGTAGTATGTAGCTCCTGCAGGGTTCTCAGCAACCTAGAAAATGGAAAAAACCTATAAATGTCAGGGAATATGAAATTGTAAGGGAAAACCTGAAAAAGTCAAGGAAAATAAACGCAAGTCAGGGAAAAGTTTCCAGTGGTACATTTTCAAACCATCTATCTGGCGAACGAAATCTTGCGGAACCGAACGAGTACCAAACATATTGTGTTCTGGTGCGCGAAAAACTAATAATTGTGACCTTTGACCCTGAATGAGTTTCTTTGAATAGTACACGATATTGATGGGGACTTTCTTCACGTTAATTATAATGCCAAAAGTCTGGGCAAAAGTTCAGCCCGAAATTTTGCAATTGTGAATAAGTTTATCTAAGAAATTATTGCCATGGGTACAGTTATGAAAACGGTAGGCAACAGTTGGGTCCTAGACAAACTTCTGACAATTGTAACAAAAGGCTTTAATCCCGAATGGTTTAGAATTCTAACTTCTGCGCAAAACATGTAATAAAAGAATTTGCAAAATTAAAACAAAGCCAGTTAGTTGCTAATTATTTTGAATCTTCCAATAACTACAGCAATAATCATACGTACATCATATTGACAACCAAGATTTACCCAACTTGGTACTAAATGAAGATTAGGAAAATACCTTAAGTTCTACAACTATGCAGTATGTCCCAAATTCGTGGCTTACCTTTGGGATCTCGGAAACCATAAGATACGAAATTAGTTAAATTAGAAAGTTGCCCATTTTAGAGCTTAATCTACTGATTCTAGTTTTTCTCAAAACAGTTCACGGTTCATTGAATATTTTAAAAACGAAATCCGATTTTCTTTAAAATGGAATATCTCAGGAACGAGCAAAGAGAGAAAAGAACGACAAAGTGAGGGCTTTGGGGAATTGACACAAAAAAGTTATTTTCGCGCTTGTCTCATTGCTGAACACCAGGTTCTAAATATAAGGTTTGACATAGCATAGCTATACTTTTGTATTTTGAAAAACATTTTCATTATAGTGTGCCATGATAGCAAACCCATGAAAATCCTGGATTTTTATCATTTAAATATTGCTAAAACAAAAGAAAGACGCCCTTAAGGTGTTTTACCGGGCATTAACATTAATTGGCTAGCTGCTTATTGATGTATTTCATGCTATTTGTTAATGCCCCTGTAAAATATCTTAAAAGCATTATTTCTTTTGTCTTGGCAATTGTTAC